>CAJNOL010001237.1:0-45937 GCA_905250125.1 Rotaria sordida | reverse complement strand
CATTAAATAAATTAGTTTTATCATTTGATGATCCTGTATCAAATGATGAATATGAACGTCGATTATAATTTTGATGAGAACGTTTATATGTTGATGCATTTTGTGATGATGAATTCGAATAATTATTATTTATTAAATTAGTCCATGCATCACCTAAATGATAATCATTTTGTTGTTCTTCATTGATTGATTGTAATGTTGATGGAGGACGATTAACAGATTCTTTCATGTATTTTTGTGATGCTTGTTTTTCTTCATTTTTTTGTCTAAATCGAAAACATATGAATAAAAAGCTTTTTAGTGCAGTCACATTCAGGCTAAACTGTGGAACTCACATATGTTCTTTATCTCATTATATTAATGCAAAACATGCATACTGAAAAATCTCTGACAGACTATAGTTGTTTTTCCAGATAATCGATCGTCAGAGAAGCAATCAATTTTATTCCCTAGACTGCAAGGATAGAGTCTAGAAGCGGGAATTCACGTGTGTCTGTTTGTCTGTAACATAGCTACCATATGGTAACTATAGTACATATGACCGCAAAAGATAACAAAAAAAGAGCAACTACGCATTAGGATTTCATTAACGGAGGACTGATGTCTCTGGACCAAGAATACGAAATCCGTATACAAACTTCGTAAACAATCACCTTTCTCATTATCATATTGAGAGAAACGCGATCTTAATATTGATTCATGTAATGTAATACGCCAATAATGACCACTTACAGTCGTTTACAAGCACGCTTGTTCTATCTAGAAAGCCCTTGAAAGCGACGATCATTGTTATTAAATTATTGAATAATTCAATTGATGGTTTAATGCAGAAACGGAAGCAGTCGGGATTTTTCACGACAGTACTAATGTGGGTAGGTCAGTCAATCTGAAATCAATACCGACACTCAACTGATGAGCTGTCATACTATTCTACTTGTGGATAGTGATATTTGACGTAGTCAGAAAAAAATCTAACACCTATTGTCTTCCGTAGCTAAAGTCTGTAATGAAGGAGTGACAGCCGAAAAACTTCGACTCAAAACTTACATTCACTATTTTCTTCAAAAATATATGTGAGTTTCCGAAAAATATACTTGTTAAATTTAGTTTACTTTTCAATAAAATTTGATAATGTATTAAGATCAACCGA
This sequence comes from Rotaria sordida, assembly GCA_905250125.1. Classification (NCBI taxonomy): domain Eukaryota; kingdom Metazoa; phylum Rotifera; class Eurotatoria; order Philodinida; family Philodinidae; genus Rotaria; species Rotaria sordida. Next base: position 44,787 of record CAJNOL010001237.1, on the reverse strand, counting down.
TTGTTCTGATTGATTTGTTGTACGTTCAGATTCTTTTAATCCTTGAAGTGCAGAACTAATCATTGTACGAGCTTGTTCTTTTTCTTTGAAAACAGAAATAAATGTCGTTATGATAGATAATATAAAACAAATGAACAAACCAGTTTGTGAAGCAGAAACAAGCCATGATTGAACATCTTCCAAATTACTTGTACCAAGAAGTTGACAAAGTACTTGTAACATCTAATTTATAGAAACCTTTTCAATTATGAGATATTTTAATTAGTATTTTACATGATTATTTATACTCTACTAATTATGTCAACTGTTATATTTTTGAAATTCTCATAAAAAAAAAATCTTAAGATGTTTGTATTCAATATAAGAGTAAAGTTTAATATTCTCGATTCCTTTGTTCTTTTGGAATATTTTCATATGAATTTTTCTTGTAATTTTGATTCGTAATAATAAAAACAAAATAATTTGTTTGTCTCTTACCCACATTTCTCTTTCGTGTTCAGGTACATTAAATAACATATCTGAATATGGTGTAGCATGTTTAGAACCTGTACGTCCTCGTGATTTTGCAGTTCCTTCATTAAAACGACCTGTTCGAGTTGAATAATGTGCACCAGAACGTGAAGCATGTTGTTGATCAGTTATAGTTGCTGGTCTATTATAATGTTTATGTTCATCTTTCTCAAGTCCAAGTCCACTAGCACTTGCTAAAGAAGCCAATTCTTGTCGCCAACGTTCTGTATCTTGAACTTGAAAAATATATTTGTGAAGAAAAAAACAAACAATATAATACAAAAAACTTACTAACACCATAAGTATTCCAAAAACCCATTGGAGGAACTAATCGTTCAGCACGACGTGAAGTTTCAAACAAATGTAAATTAGTTGGACTAAAACCAAGCGAAGTAGCAGACGTTGAACGAACAACAGACGGATCATCATTTACACTACAAATCAATGCACCATTAAGTCCTTTATTAAGAAAAAAAAAACCGATAAATGATTAAAAAAAACAAATCATTTTAGAAATATCTTAACTACCTTCAATATGTCGTACACGTTTTGGTTTAGCTGTATTTCGAGTAAAGAACATATTTGATGAAAGTTTTCCAAAACGTGAACCACTACGCGAAGGTGTTTGTTCGAAAAGTGCCATATCTAAAAATTAGATGTTCATGTTTAAAATAAAAACAAATTCGTACTTACTAATTATTTTGATTTAACAAAAAAAAAAAAAAAAAGAAAAGTATAGTTTTGTAGTATTCTGTTTACTCTTATTAACGATGACAACCAAATGCACTATAGTAGACTTCACTATTCTTTCCGACGTGCAATTATATATGTCAATAAAACAAATCGAAATAGAAAAATTGAAACAATTATAAAAGAAGAATGTAGCAACGTTATATATTCTCATGTTTTTTTTTTACATGCTTTTTTTCTATTATTGAAATGTTCCGTATTCAATGAAAGTATCTTAATCAAAGCATCATTAACAGGATACCTTTTTTTTTTTCATATAAAATTTTATTTAAATGCAATGCTCAGTTTTACATTTTTGTATAAAAAAGTGTCATTATTAGTCCAAACAAATTCTGTCTGGTTCACTCTTTCTCTTTTTCTTTGCTTGACAATACAAAGAACACAATTGATCAAGGAGAGTATTTGAGAGTTTTGTTTGTTATTTTCAAATAGTTCGATGTCAACTTGGCTACCAACATCTCATAGCAACATTTTACATTGTTCTGTCTTTATTTCACTGCTTGTAACTTTTAGAGAAAAAAAAAAGATGAAGAAAACAAAAAACAAGCATTAAACCATTTTATGTATATTTTTGTATGAATAAGCCTTTTTCTTTTATTTTGTTACAGTCACAATTATTTATAATGATGGAGTGGCATACAATCATTTTGTTAAAATAAAACGAAATAATAATCGATGTTTGACATAATGACAAGCGATAAAGATATGTTCTCAATTTGTCGTTCGCCTTTTTCTTATTTCATATAATAAGGCTTTAGGCTAGTCTCAACTGGATTAACAACTAGTGCGTAGTAATAGAGTTCTGTCGATTAGAAAAAGACAGAGAAAAATATAAGAAAAGAACATATATATGGAAACGAGAGGACTGTCATTGACTGAGCTTGTCAGTTTCGATATGAGGTCGATTTACATACAGAGAAGATCAATCCTTCGAGATTTGCTTAGATTTTTTTCTCTCTTTTGCTGTCTATAGACATTTTTTTTTGTTTTGACTTATTTGTTCAGTCAAATCAGAATAACGTTATGACTTATTCAACTAAATTATTTATTGTTTTACAAGGAATTTTATTTTTATCACTAAATATTCTTTTACAATTTCCATATGTCAATACGAATGAAGTTGAACTTCGAAAATTTTTATTTCTTGAAAGACCATATGATCGACGAGTTTGTCCAGTCGTAGGCATCAATAAAGTTCATACAAATTTAATTTTACTTCAAATTGAAAGTGTTGATGAAAAAGCACAGGTTTGAGCGTTCGATTTTTTTTAATAGTTCAATGATTATTCTCTAAAATAATATAGGTAGTAACAAGTAATGTTCAACTGATATGCGCTTGGTGTGATCCATACATGTCATGGAATGATAGTGACTATAATATAACAGAACTTTCTGTCGGTTCAAATTATTTATGGACACCAGATGTTGTTTTAGTCAATTCAGCCGATGGAAAATATTCACGAAATAGAGAACATTATGCATTGATTCTTCGAAACGACGGTAGGTTTTAAGGATTTTCTTTGTTAAAAACAAAAAAAAAAGAAAGATTAAAAGAATTTTGTTTTTTAATTGTAATCTTATTTTTGCAGTTTTAGAATTAATAGGCAGTTTTTAGTCATTTTTAATGTAGAATATGCAATGTGTGCATACTCGTTTTCTATTGAAACCGTTTAGATTATAATCTATTCAATGGTTAGATCAATATTCAATGTAAAATTACTGACGAGAGAACTATCCAAACTGATACTCGTCGTTTGAGTTCATATTCAGTTCACAAGAAGATTTCGGTAAGAGTCGAAAAATCCTAAATAGGCTCATATTCATAGACCTCTCGAGCCAAATTATGACTGTTTTACTGAATTTTCGATCCCACTTTAGGTATTTACCGAAAAAATCAAGTAATTCAAGTTAACTCGATTTTTATGACAACCAACTATTTCGTAGAAATTCAATATCTCAATAAACGAGCATTGGCTGAAACTTTCATGATATTCTACTAGTCATTCGACCTGTTTATAGGTGAAATTGTAGATGAAAATACCATCATTTGATTTTTCGATAATTACCTAATTCTCGATCGAAAATTCAGTAAAACGGTCATAATTTGGCCCCAAAGACCCATCGAAACGAACTCTTTTAAAATTTTTCTAGCCTTACCGAGACCGCCTTATGAACCGAATATGAGCTCAAACAGCGAGTATTAGCTGAGGTAGTTCTCGCGTAAGCATAGTATTCAATTATTTTAGAATAACATTGAACATACAGTATTGGTCAAAAACATATAAGACCAATTGGTGTTTTTGATTGTGTTCTACGATATCAAGCATTTAATTCAAACCGAAATTGTAGTTTGAATAGGCACTGAGGTTCTCTATCGAATGCATTTCATCGCGGAATTTCATAGATGGACTATGAGAGGAAAGTTTTTGAAACACCAAATCCAGTAGTTTTCAAGTTCGAAAAGACGTTATAAAAATGAGTAAGAGTACCATCTTAAAGAGCGCAAAATCTTGAATAGAATAAGGACTTGTCACATTTTGTACGACCTTTCCTTAAAAAGTAATGATCATCACAAAAAAAAACCAATACGTTATTTAGCCAATTTTCAGCAATACTATGATAGATTTTGCTTTTTTTGCCATTTTTTGTGATGTTTATAGCCTCTTAAGCGAAGTTTGTAGAATATGTGGCAAGTCTTCGTTTTATTCAGTCTTACTAGTTTTTATACAGTCTTCTTAGACCTGAAATCTACCGTGTTTGGCTTTTCAAAAACCCTTCTTATCACAGTTCATCTATGAAATTCCAGTATGGAATGCATTCAATAGAGAACTTTATTGAATATTCGAACCAATATTTGAATTTGTTTTTGTTGTTTTCAGGATATGTTCGATTTATGTTTCAAGATTTATGGAAAACAATTTGTAAAGTTCGTGCTACTTATTTTCCATTTGATTATCAACATTGTACAATAATAATACGTAGTGGTTCACGTGATGGTCAATCAATAAAATTTATTCAACGACGTCCTATTGTAGGTCGTTCATTTATTCGTGGTGAATGGGAATTAATTAATTCTTATACAGAAATAACTGATGAACGTGTATCTGATTTTGGTCAAGTTGATTATAGTCTTGTACGTTTTACATTAATATTAAAACGTAATTATGTACATTATTTTATGAAAATTATTTTACCATTTACACTTGTTTCATTTGTAACATTATTTACATTTTTATTACCACCACAAACAGGTGAAAAATTAACATTAAATGTAACTATATTATTATCATTAGTTATTTATTTACAATTACTTAGTGGATATATACCAAAATCGGATGATGAAACACCTATATTAACATTATTTTGTAATGCAAATTTTTTTCTAGTTATTTTATCATGTATTATGACTGTTTATGTTTCATATTTATATCATCGGCCAACAACATCAAATATAGCATGTGTACCAACACATATGAAAATAATTTTACTTGATTATTTAAGTCCATTAGTTTATTGTAATGTAAATAAACATTTAAAAAATCGTAAAGTATTAAAATATAATATTCAAGAAAAAAGATCAAGACGATTAAGTAGTATTGAAAAACGTATGTGTCAATTGTTCACTGTAACAACACCAGTTCAATCATCTAATCATCAGGTAATAGATTAAAAAAAATTGAAATTATTTATTTTCTCTTTTTTGTCATTATTTATTTCAAGGCTGTTGAATTACTTAAAGTTTTACATCAAGTAAAAACTCATATACGTACACAATGGTTATTACCATTAAATTTTCACAATGAATATGACGTTGGTAATGAATTCTTAAAACTTGAATATCGACAACGTTTAGATGAATGGCAACATGTTGCATTAGTACTTGATCGTCTTTTCTTTATATTATTTATTATAGCTATGCCGTGTACGGCTTTATTATTTATATTTCCATATTCATCTATTGGAAATAATTTTCGTTCAAATTTAACAAATATTACAAGTCAAATGGCTGATGCAAAATGTGATTCAATTTAAACATCAATTCTAACATAAAATAATTTATTAATTCTTTATTCTATGAATCTATGCTTTTAAACTAAAATTAATAAAACTAAATATAAATTATTTGAAAGAATATTTTAATGACGAATAAATAGAAATGAATGTATAGCAATGTTTTTTTCTTTATTTCAATAATGTACTTCTTGTACAGAGTTTCGTATAGTATTTTCGTTTAATTTATATGCGATAAATGAGCATGTTGAATGTTGAAACTTAATTCTAAAGAATTCTGATCAAGTTAACCGATGTGATCAAAATTGCTGATGTTATTGCAATTAAATCACTGAAAAAAATTTTCCCGATTTTTACAGGAAATCGCGATTTCCTCAACGACGTTTAAGATGATTGGATCTACTTGTAATACTCGGCTCTATGAGTGCAAGTGCGCCTCGACGAGTATACGATCGTCCATTACCATTGTACACATAAGAGTTTCTCATGAATGATGAGATAGATGATGTGGTCCTCGCTTCTGTGCTGTAAATAATAAAAAACAATAGACTTTTTTTTTTATAGCTATAATACTTATTGTTCATTGTATTATTGCAATGGATCTAAATAAAAGAAAAAAAAATCTAATTTTTTGTAAATAAATATTTACTATTGAAGTTTGTTGCAAAATCGTCAATTAATCGCATCAGTCCAAATAATCATCGATCGACCGTCAAAACTGAGCCGATTTTAACGATATGAAAAGTTCAAAGTTTCTATGAATGATAAAATAAATCCGATCAGAAATCTTTATGAGCAAGTTTTGTTCGATAGAATATTCAAATTTTCTTCGATGTAAACGAAATGACCTTCAGTTTAAACAATTTTGGAACATGAGTTTCTACGCATTGTTTATATATTAAATTATCTATTTACATATAATTATCGCTTGATTGTTTGTTGATTTAATTAATCTCTGTGTGACATTCTAATTGAATATATATATATATATACATTTATAAATAACAAATAATCAAATATTCATTCAAGTAAAACATATTATTGACATGCAACAATAGATAAATTCAACTTGATAGTTGTATTCATGCACGAATTAAGTGGTATTCTTGTGGTTTAGACCTTTTAAAGTATAAATGCAATATTTTTTGTACCCCGTCTATGTAATAATTTATATACATCGCATATAAAAAGAAATCAATGTTCTACTCAAAATTTGCATCTCATTCAAAAAAAAATCAATTAAAAGAAAATTTATTGTAGAAATAAGCAGGTCAAGTCAGACATATTTTTGCAATTACAATATATATTAGATTCACATTATGTAAAGTTATAATTTTTGTTCTAATATGAAAATTCTATTCGATTATAATACTTCAACATAAATTATTAGTCAACAACAACAACAGCGCTTGAAACTAATGCTACAGATGATAAACAATTATCATCAAATAATTAACACTAAAGCGCAATAGATTTTTCTTAGACATTGAATACAGCAATACAAAAAAAAAGGGAAATGTTGATAATATTGTATTTAACAAAGATGAAATTACTAATTATTTTAGTGATGATGGTAATCATTCGAAAAGATTTATTTTTATTAATCAATCGATTAAATACAAATCATTGAATGAATTGATAATGAAAGTTTTGATAGTTTTTGCAACGTTATCACTTGTAGAAAAAAATATTTTCTCAAAGTGGTTTTCTATTTCGATAACATAGAGTCAATATGTCAAGAAAGATATCACAAATGTTAACCTTGCTAAAATGTAATCAGGAACTGATGTAAAAAATTTTTTTCAATAAATTGATACATAAGTAAATTACGAAACTTGAAAAAAGTTCACATCAATAATTTGTGATTTGACTTATGGATGTGCAGTTTCAGTAAACTGTTCACCGATAACTCATCTTGACATTCAGTGACTACACTGAACCCGTGCGTCAGTAGACTCACTGTTGTTAACTCAGTGTCAACATCTCAGTATTTTCACCGAAACTGCACATCTCTAAATTAACTTGATTTAACTTGTGTTAGAAAAAAATCTAACGTGTAATCAGAACATGTGGATAATGTACCATCATCAACACGTATTTTCTACTGTCTAAAAATGAACATAGATCGAATATTTTCTTTATAATATAGATGATAAATCTTCCAATCAAAACTTTTCGTTTTTTTTTTCAGATATGTAAGCTTAATCAAAGTCGATGTCTAATTTTTCATTTTAAGTGCCAAAAAAACCTCGTTAATGTTGATTATGAACTAGTAGTCTCTATACACTGAGCGTAGCAAAAAATTTAAAACAATTTTGTCTTATTCAAATATTTAAGCAGAGAAATATTGCACGGTTCTAACACTTTTATTAGAGGACACAGAATTTTATTCTCTATAAACTTCGTTTAGCTTTAATTTAAAATGATGGAACACAACAATTATAGAGACTACATTATGTGATCTGGTGAATAGCATCTATTACCCATGCAATTTTTAGTAGTGTATAATTTTTTTATGTCAAGGAATATTAAGCTTTCAAAATATAATTTATTGTTAACGAGGAAACCTCCTCAGTTGCTTTCCTTCGATTTCAATGACTTTATACTACATAATGTCCTAATCAAAATCCTGCAAAGATTTATGTTCCCATTGAATTTTGCTCTGAAACTTTGTGCATTTAGAGAAGTCAACTGGATTAGTTTCCTTAAAAATATTAAAAAGTTCGAACAAAATCTCTTAAACATATGAAAATTTCAAAGAATGCATATTATATACACTATCCATAGGAAAGGATCTATAACTTGAAAGTCTTATATCTCAAAGAGGCTTTGCTCAAAACTTCTGAATTCTTTTATGAAAGCTAGTTTAGTTGAGTTCTCTATCTGCGCAAAGCTTCAGATTAAATTTCGAAAATACAAGTTTTCCGGAAATCTGGAGACTCTAGAAAGTAGACATGTTAAAAACTTGATAGTTTAGTCGAATCTCAATACGAATCAAAATTGTTTTAAGGTTTTTATTAGAACACTATGTAGTATTTATAGGCAAAAAATAATTGAAATCGAAAAGAGACATCTGAGGAGGCTTTCTTGTAAGCCGGACTCAAAAGGCTCTATCGATTATTTATCAGCAGACAATTTCATAAGACGTATTCTTTTGACTAGATACCGAGCCATATTTTGAGAAAAGTGGCATTTTCTTTATTGACTTGCTCGTTTTCAAAACAAGTATTCTACAGTTGATACTTATCACACGGTCAAAGTCTGGGAAAAGTTTAAATACTAATTTTAAAAGATGGCTGCTTTCAGTTGTAGACTCGCTAAACAGATGATTTCTGTTAAGTGAGTGTCGATTCTTATTTAAATATTTTTAGATAATTTTGGAAGCGCATTTGACATGGAATCTAGTCACAAGTACCAAAATTTTTTAGATTCTTGTTTAGAACTGAAAAAAAAATTTGAAAATATGAAAACAATTTTTGTTGTTTCATCATTTTACATTAAAGTTAATGGAAATTTATAGAGAAATAAATTTTGTATCCTTCAACAAAATGTTAGGATCTCTCAACCAGAAAATGATATAAACACAAATATCAATGAAAGAAAATCAATGTATTTCTTCAATTCTAGTTTTCCATAATTAATGCTATCTACATATAAGTAATATAATCTAATTTTTCAGCTTCTTCCATAAGAGTATATGTATTATATGAATGTAGAGAAAAGAAATTATGTTTTCATCTAGATGAAACATCAGATTTTTCATTAAAAAAAATGTCAAACTAATAATTTGAATATTGTGATATACAAAAACGCATAGAATTCTGACTTAATTATTTGTTATAAGTAACGAATCTCTTTCCATCGGATATTATTAAGGATTCCATCTCTCAAAGTCAATAATAAAAATAAGATTGATTGTTTACACAAAAAGCTGGAAAATACGAGAGAGAATTAATCATTATGATACAACGTCAAGGACAAACGTTATGGAGTCTCGTTTTTTAAAATTGCAACACATATATTTCCGGAATAATAAATGCAGATTCTCTAAAATTTCGATCATAGATAGAGATCATTTAGATCTAGTATCAGTATGAATTTCATTAGTTTCTATCGAACCAAAGCTTTCAAATATCAAATCATTTCTTAACAAGTGGATAATTGCATCGAATAAAAAAGTGAAGATTGCAGTTTAGACTAGGATAACAGCATAAAAAGCTAAATACAACCAAATATTCGTCATCGACATCGAATTCTGCATCAAATGATAAAATTTTCAGTAGAATTCAATGACTAGAAATTGTCAAGAAAAATCGAAGTTGAAGTTTTGTTAAGAATTCGATGCTAGTTTTGAAATAAATTCAAAATATATGTGTTTTTATGAATAAAAATAACACAAAATATCTATATATCTGAAAATAACAGGGTTTTCGGATACTAATAAAATTCTGTAACTCAGTATTTCTAGAAAACTAATGAAAAAATAAAATCAAACTATTATCAAAATGGGTATCAACGATAGAGCTCAATGAATTCGCTCTGAAGGTACTGTTTTTCTTGCGAAAATTATCAATATCAGCGAGTGTTGTTACGAAATTTCATGAACAATGCAGATGGTTTACAAAAGTGTTATCTTGATTTGTTGACATCTAACATTTGTATGAAGGTCATATATTAAAAGAGTATTTGTTATTCTATTGATTATTATCTAATTAAGGAATGATTTTCACATTAGTTCATATTTATTCAAAGATATTTTTCACTACCATCTTTTACATAGGTTTTTAAATAAGTCTTAGTCCAAATTTTCTTGTTGATCACGGTCTAGCTTGTTTGTTGTTAAGAACAGTCTCTGTTCTTCCATCTTTTGTTCCCAATCGTTGCGCTCGTATATGCTAGTAAGATGACTGAGTTTATGCATATTCGTGACCAGTAAACGCGTTGAAAATAAGGCTCATTGGTCACTCTAGGAGAGATTTTGCGTGTCTAGAACATGCAATGCTGTTCAGAAAAAGCAACACTCCCATTTCACGTACTATCAATTGTGGTCTTTTCAATAGCACACTTACCTTTCTTTACTTTTAAGTTTGAAACCTTTCTATATGTAGGTGGTTGACAATTTGTCACGCCAACAAATATATTTATTTATTAGTTAATTTTAATTTATTAGAATTCATTCATGTTTATCTATTCATATGGATTGTCACAGGAATTATGTAAAAATAATAAAAGAAAAAACTTATTCATGTTAATCAAAATTCTTCTCTCTCTTGTTATTATAATTAGTTATTATTCAATTATCCATATCATCCTGCAGATATAGAAAACAAAAAGTCAAAGAAAAAAGAAGCATGATCTGGATATAATTATTAAATGAAAGTATAAGGTCATGCCTTTCAGTACTCTTTATGTATATCGTATAATTACAATACATTATATTGCAATGAAAAACAACGTTCGACGACAACCAGAACATCATACCAGATGTTTGTTGATTTATCAGTGTTTATTAGCCTTGGCAAAAAATTGATGAATTGTTATTAAATATAGTTTTTAACATAATTTCTCTTTATGAGTCTGTTGAGTTGTTGCTTATTAATCATAAAAATGTGACGTGCGTGTCAGAGATCACATTATTTCCCATGTCTCATCAATCTACTCTCATGATATTATTCATAAAACGGTCGATAGAATATGATCATAATCTTCTTTTGTCTTTCGGAGAGATCAAATAAAAAAAAAATTTGTGTTTTTTTTGTACTCAATAGATTATATATCTATAGATAAGAATCAATATTCATGTTATTATTAGTAAGTAAATCGTCCAGTGATAGATAGCATCTTTTTTTTTCTTTGCTTGTTTGTTGCTTGAACCAATGATGAATGCATACTCCTTGGAGGTTTTTTCTTCTTTTTTGTCTATTCAAAGAGAAATCATTTTCCTCATTAATGTTGACACAAATGCGGAAATATAGCTATATTTATTGTACACATTAATGTTTCTTTTTTTTGCGCAAATAAAAAGTTAAGCTTATACGGATAGTTCGAAGACAATTGCATCTTCAGACCTATGAGAATTGAATTTACATATATGATTTAAAGAAAGGACAGAGACCCATAAGGTATTGATATTGGACCACGAAATATTTTAAACTACTTTATTGATGATTCTATATAGAAAAATTTGGTGAATCTTCTGATAAGAAATTTAACTAAAACTTCACGGAATGAAGATCATGTTAAGGTTAGAATGTCGATAAAAAGTCATTAGACATTCATTAAACTCCTGTTTGTTTAGTATTAGTCCAAAATGTAGAACTGGTTGGTAATATACCAAGTTCAATTCACATTTGTTACAAAGAGTATTTAATTCTTTGTCGCTTCATATAAGAGTTACTATTGTTTTAGTATAGAAATCAATTATGAGAAATATTATCCTTCTATCTAGCATGATTCAATAGCTTACAATTAAACAATAATTAGAATTGTTCGGTATATGTTTCTATGCGAGCCACTCTCTTTTATACTTTATTCTATAAAGCAAAGTGAGAGCTACAAAATGACATACAATTCATTTGACTCAGACTTGATTCAAGATACGTAAAGTGTGCATGCAACGTTCGAGGATACGAAAAGAGCACTGTTTTACTCGATTCTGAGCATATTTCATGAGAGACGTAGGTCTTTGATAAAAACAAATATTATATTTGAAATCAGCATGAAAAGTTGAGTCGGTCTATGTATTTTTTAAAATCTGTTGAGTACTTTTATTTTAGTCTAAAACTTTAGCTGAGCTCTCCCTTCACGAATTGTTGAAAAAATAAACTTCATCAGAACACCAGTCTGATTGGAAAAAAAATAAATTGTGCACTTCAGAAAAATTGAGACAATTCAAAAGAAACAATTAATTAATTAATCAAAATAGTCTTTCCATCAATTTTGATTTTCCATTTATTCCTGAGGAGATTTCAGCTAAATTTTTGAACAAAAATAAAAGTACTTGAAAGATTTTCAATAGTACAGAGAATGACTCAGCTTTTCGCGCTGATTTCAAATATACTATTTGTTTAAATAGAAAATCTACTTATTCTCTTAAAATATGCTCCAAACCGAGTAGAAAAGAGCTCTTTTCGTATCCTCAACATTGTATGCATACTTTACGTATCTCGGACCAAGCATGAATCGAATAAAGTATAAGAGAGAACGGCTCGCATAGAACCATATACCAAACGACTATCATTATTATTTAAGTGTAAACTATCGAACTATGCTAGAAAGAAGAGTAATGTTTCTCATGTGTGACTTTTGCACTGAAACAATAGTAACTCTTATATGAAGCGACAAAGAATTAAATACTCTTTGTAACAAATGTGAATTTAACTTGATATATTACCAAAAAGTTCTACATTTTGGGCTAATATTAAACAAACAGAAGTTTAATGAATGTCTAATAACTTTTTATGGATATTCTAACCTTAAATTATCTTCATTCTATGGAGTTTTATTTGAATTTATTACTAAAAGATTCACCTAATTTTTCTGTATAGGATCACCAATAAAGTAGCTTAAAACATTTTGTAGTCCCAAAGCAATATTTTATACAAGAGAAAACTACAAAAAAAAATTTGCATAAATGTTAAGTCTAATAAAACGAAGGATATCAGTTGGAACGGATTGTTATCGATATTACTATCTATCATAGTTTCGGAAGATTATAGTGCATAAGATGACTGACATGCGCTTAATTTTTTTTACATCGTATAATACATTTTCTTTCCATTATAGGACATTCATTTACAAGTTTTCTATTTTTTAACGAAAAAACTAGTTGTATTGTATTGTTTTATTTCGATAATGTTTTCGCAAACTTCCTTTTTTCTGACTGTCTTTCAAATGCTAAATGTATGATAATGGGAAACAAGTTTAACAACAACTTTTTTTTTTCTATCATGTTGAGCATTTACCTCAACTCCAGATAGTGATTTTAATAGTCAATGGAATTTTCTATTTTAATGCGTTCTATATTAGATGAACTATAACGGCAAGATTTTAAAAAAACAACCGAACATGTAGTTTTCAGGCTCCAGGAGACTTTGTCGGAGTCGATCTTTAACAATGCTATTTTAAAGAGGAGAAAATGCGACGACTCTTCATTTTATGCTCTTTAAAACGGCATCATTAACAAATAGCTCCGACAAATTCTAGGACCTGAAAACTATCGTGTCTAGGTTTTTTTAATAGAAAGCTTGCTACCATAGTTCATCGATAAAATTTTGATAAAAGAGAACTCTATCGGCTATTAAACAATTATTTCCATTAATGTTCAAATTTTATAGAATTTTTTAATATAATGAAAGAAAATAATATTCAATCTGTTTCTACATTGGATAATAAATATTATAATAATCATTCCTCGATTAATAAATCAAGTGATGCTTTAATACGTGCTGAAATAAATGAATTTATTCAACAAGTAAATTATCGATTAATAATTATTGAATTTTGTATGGTTTTATTTGGAGTATTTGGAAATGGTCTTGCACTTATTGTTATTAATCGTCGTTCATTACGGCATACATCATCAAGTGTATTTATAACATATTTAGCTATATTTGATACATTAGTTCTTATCATTCATCTTACAGGTTTAATGACATTACATACAATAAAATCATATATTTTACATTGTCTTTTTACTTATCTAACGGATTTTGTTACATTTTGTAGTGTTTGGATTATGGTTGTTATGACAATAGAACGTTGTATTGCTGTTCATTCACCATTCTTAGCTAAACGTTTTTGTACAATACAACGTGCACGCCGTTCAATGTATATACTTATATTTACTGCATTGACTTTCTTTTCTTTAACACTTCCATTTATATATACACTAAATAAAACACAAAACAAATGTGTTGTTCGTAAACAATATCAAATATTAATAAGAATTATAAAACCAACTGTATTCTATTTTATACCTGATCTTATATTATTAGTTAATTTATTTATTATTTATGAATTATTTATGGCTAGACGACAACGAACACAACAATTAATCAATCCAGAAAATGCTATACATCAAATAAATGCAACTTCATTCAATAGAAAACAACAACAATTAACTCTGATGCTTGTTACAGTTTCATTAAGTTTTTATTTATTTACAACACCAGCTATTGTTGATTATATACTTCAGAGAAATCCACCAAAGTATCGAGATGTTCGACGACTTAAAATGCGTTTTTTAAGAAGTAATTTAACTGTTCTTTGGCTTCAAATGAGTTCAGCAGTAAGTTTATTTGTAGAATAATAAAGAAAAAAAAAACAAATCATCTCATAACAAACGACCTGGCAGGATTTAGTGATCTACCTTGAACTAGGATGTTCTATGTGTGGTTTTGCGATACATTGAATGGCATATAAGAAATCAAGTTTTATAAAAGTTTTCATGTACTAAAGGTCAATACATTGGTTGTAATCGTACTCAAAGACATTCTGATTTGTAACATATTCTAAGAAAAACGTATGAAAGTTTTGTTTTTAAACTCAATTCGATACAATTTTGGGTACTCTTTAACTTTCTATAATCAATAGTTTTCATCGTTGCTTTCTTATCGCTTATAAATGGTTCCTTTTCTTAGGTCTAGGTGATTTCTGGGATATATAATATTCTAGTGTTTAACTCTGTGCCGCAAAACAAGTACCATCGTGAAACTTTCTCAAAAATTGCATACTATCGAGCTCTATATGTTTCATAGATAACATCTTTTCGAATAGTAGGGTCTCATTATCAACTTGCAAGATTGTTCCTTAGGATAGCCCATTTCCCAAAATGAAAAGACCGGTATATTGACGATAGTTTAACAATAGTCAACGGTTCTACTAAAAATTTCTATGTATCGGTAATCAGCACAGCATTTCTGATGGACTGATATAAATAACTTGTTTATAAATGGAAAAAATTCATTTTTGAAATAAGCATGAACTATTTGTAAATTTTTCTAGATTTTCATGCGTAAATCAAAGCTGGATACTGTGAATAAAGTTTTGAAAAAAAAAATAATAAGAATAAAAGACCATTGTTCCTGCAACCATATCCTTGTACCGTCTCTCCTCCAAGGATTCGAAGATCAAAAATATGTTTTCTATTTGTAAAGGAGTCATTCATATCAATTCATCAGAAACGTTGTGTTGATATAGCGGTGCATAAACATTTTTAATAGAATCGTTGAGTATTGTTAAAATATCATCAATATACCTACCTCTTCATATAGCAAAATAGGATAATATAGCGGACAATCTTGCAAATTGATAATGAGCCCCAACTGTTCCAAAAGATGCTATCTATGATACATATCGAGCTCGATAGTGTACAATTTTTGAGAAAGTTTTTCGTTTTTATCAACTTGTTCTGTGCGACCGAGTTGAGCACATTGCAGTTTCATACAGCCAAGAATAACCTAGACCTGAGAAAAGAAATCATTTTTAAGTATGAGAAAAGCAACGATGGAAACTATTGATTATAGAAAGTTAAAGTAGCACTTATAACTGTATCGAATGGTGATTAAAAATAAAACTTCCATAAGTTTATCTTAGAACATTTTAGGAACCGCAATGTCTATGAGTACCGTACATACTCCTCAAGATTATAATCAGTGTATCGATTGTTAACGCATAAAAATTTTTATAGAATTTGATTTCTTATATACTATTCGATGCGCTACAAAATCGCATATATGATATCGTTGTTCAAGATAGATCACCAAATCCAACGGAATCCTTTATTGTTTTTTCTATTTAGACTAATTTTTTATTTTATTATATGGCTGGTTCAAAATTTCGTGCAGCTTGTTTACAAACATTTACTGATGTTTATGATTATATACGAGCAAAATTTGATGATAATTATCAACGACAACGAAGTTCAAGTTATGCTCAAACAAATTCAACATTTGGTATAGAAATGCGTAATGAAATTCAATATGATCGTCGAGATAAATTTCGATCTAATTCTATACACCAAACTTGTCATTTAAATAATTCATCAAAACGATCAAGTAATGATACAGTTATGAGTTCTCATTTAAATAGCAGACGAACATCAAAATGTGTATTGCATATGCAAGAACTTTAATATACAAATTTTTATGTAAATAATATGAAATAAAATGAGAAAACAAAGATATTCTTTCATATCTAAGAAATATTAACATAACTATAAAAGAAAAAGCACGACAAATATAAAATTATGCACAAAAGAAAAAGCCAAATGGAATGATTATTAGTAGAAAAAAAAAACAAATTTTACACAAAAAACAGATAAATAATATCTCAGATCTATCTGTACATAGGATTTTGATAAAATCTATATTAATATGTTTCTTTTATTTTTTTCCTAATCATTTTAAACTACATAATTATTTCCCTGATTCTTCGTATCATTTGCACGTCGTATAAAAGCTTCGTCACCATCTGATCCACCATTAGCTCGACGTATGAATGCTTCTTCAGAGAATGAACCATCAGAACGACGTATAAATGCATGTTCATTTTCATTATCAGATTTACGTATAAATGGTTGTTCACCATCTGATGTTTTACGTACAAATGGTTGTTCACCATTTGTAGCTCTACGTACAAATGGTGGTTCATCTTTTTCACCATGACGAACAAATGGTTGATTTGGATTACCAACATGACGAATAAATGTTTTTTCATTATTATTTTTTTTTGCTTCAGTTATAAAATAGATTTCAAATACAACAAAACCAACTATAAGAAAAAATAAATAAATCATTTATGAAAGAAAAGTTCAAAAGAATCTTACCAGCCAAAAATGATGATATCATTGAACCAACTATAAAATGATAAGACCATGATAAAAATGTATAATCAGCTCGAGGCATCCATTTGCCTGGAATAGCATCGGCATAGATACCAAATAGAAGAACAGCAAGAAAATTACAAAACCCTAAAAGAAAAAATAAAAACAATAAATAACATATTATTTGCGCTATAACTCTATCATTTATTTTTGTCTAACAAGAAAACACTTCCAACTGTTCAATCACTTTTGAGTCGAGACTATGTGCATTACGCAGACCCAAATGAGGTATGAAATACTTCGAAAAGAGTTCGTACCCTCAGTCTATTGCTAGAGAGATGCTACACTTTTACAGTACTCTTAAATAATTTTTGTGATTCTCATCAGGAAAACTGATTTTCGAATTTCGATTTGCAACTTTGCATAGACGTAGGTTTTATGGAGAGTAGCTTCAGATCTTTTGATTTGCTTCTATCATGAAATAAGAACATTAAATATGCTGGTTTATATGAATGATGTTAAAGACATGCTATTATCATAGTTGTATCTTAGATATAAATTATTCTCGTTAAGGTCTGTCTCTATGCAAAGTTTCAAGTCGAAATTTGAAAATCAGTTTTCTTGAGGCAGACTACAGCATTTAAACAATACCGTATAAGTGCAGTATCTTCGTAGCAATAAGCTAAGAGCATGAATTCTTTTCAAAGTATTCATAACTTATTTGGATTTACATAATACATATAGTCTCAACTCTAAAGCGATTGAATAGTTAGAGAACTTTCATCGTAAGACTAAGTTTTATTTTATTCAATGTACTTTCTAAGTACTAAAAAGGATATAGTCTACTAAAAATATTTAGTCATATCAAAGGTGTCATGGGATTTCGTACAATAAATCGATGATGCACAATGACCAGAGAGACTGG
This sequence comes from Rotaria sordida, assembly GCA_905250125.1. Taxonomy (NCBI): domain Eukaryota; kingdom Metazoa; phylum Rotifera; class Eurotatoria; order Philodinida; family Philodinidae; genus Rotaria; species Rotaria sordida. Next base: position 26,767 of record CAJNOL010001237.1, on the reverse strand, counting down.
TCCTATCCGATAAATACATCCATCAAATTGTTCAAAGTTAATTCGAACAAAGGAAAACATATCCAAAGTCAAAAATCGATCAAAATGTAAAAAACTAGTATTATCGCGAAAATTGTTCAATGAACTCAATATTTTAAGAATAAGCATTCAACAGATTCTTAAAATGATCTTGAATTATGAGTGTACAAGAAAAGAATTGAACCACCATTGCTTTCTGATACTCAAAAAGCTAAAAGAATTAAATTCGTTAACTGGATATGAAACAATTTTCGAAGAGAACTAACATTAAAAATTCTTTTTTTCGGATAAAAAAATGCGTGACTTAAATGGCATGTACAATGTTCAAAGTAACCTTATATGGGCAGTGAATCATAATGAAACTGATAAGAATGATGCCATTGAATCAAAAAAACAAACATTTCCACAAAAAATATCGATATCATGATAATTTGTGTGTTTTTATTGACAAAGATCATTAGCCTTCAAATTTGTCTCATATCAGTTTCTAAGACTTCCTAATATGGGATAAGTTTGTTCAATAAATAAAATGAGACAACACTAATTCGAAAACAAAAACGTGCTTTAAAAATATATGGAAACTATTTACATAAAATAAAATGTATATTTTTGCAAAGAATTCAATGACGAAATCTTTTTAAAAACAAAGTTAAGCTGAAAAAATTTATAGTGAAAATGCTAAGTATACCATTTATTCTGGATCACCCGCTGTAAACTTCTGAACAGTTTTAATTAAAGCAAATAAATGACAATATTTCTATGATTAATCATACCTATATTGGCTAAAACATCCTATAGTTTGTAGTTTATTTTTGTTCTAGACTCAATAAGAATATGGCATAATCAGCCATTGGTCATTCATACATGAAAAGAGTTCGAACTTAAAAGTGAAGAAAACTGAGTCCATCATTAAAAAGAGAACGATCGATAGTATTTGAAATGAAAGCGTTTCTATTCCTGAGTAGCATTGAGTGTTCTCGACACGCGAAATTTTTCTTAGAATGGTCAACTCGAAAATTTGTGTAAAAGACAGTATAGTAGCAGAATATGTTGTTAAACAACGATTAATCAACAAGAAACAAATTCTTCAATTAGTTATCAATCAATCGGATATGCAGTATTCTCTCTCTCTCTGCATCTGACTTTCGTAAAAATATTAGATGTCTACGAACCAAGATAAACCATCTCTATTTTTTGATGAAATCCTCTAAAAAAACTCGCTGATAGTGTATTTTACTCGCTTCTGTTACAACAAAAACGAAGTCTCCAGATAGCACTCAACAAGTTCTATCGAAAACATCCATTTTCAATTAAGTTTGATTTAATATTCGCATCCGTTTTCTAGAAATACTGCGTTATGGAATTTTATTAGTATCTGAATTTTGCGATGTTTTTTAGACCGATGAGTGTTTCGGACTGTTTTTGTTTATACTTACGTACATATTTTGAATTAGCATCGAATTCTGAACAAAATGGAGTAAATAGTTAATCAAAACTTCAAATTTTATTTTTCTCGGCTCGAAAAAGTTGAAATTTTTTTGTTTTCGTTGAATTCTAGTGAAAAATGAATAATTTAATGCAGAATCTGATTCCAATAACAAACATCTGGTTGTTTTGAACACTTTTGGCCTTCATCTTAATCCAAACTGTGAGTTTTGCAAAACTTCCTAACGCACACAATATTTAGTTTGTTATCTGATGCAGTTATACACGTTAAGATATGACCTGATATTTTGAAAGCTTGTTAAAAACTAAATAACTTTTATGCAGAAAGTTTATTTGTATATTGCTTCGTTTCATAATAGAATGCTAAACTCTCAGCTTTACTAAACAGAATTTCATTTTTTGAAAATTCTGTAATGCTTGGCCACACCGAATAGCCTTTCTAATCGTCTTTTCTAATAAATGCTAAAAAGAGTATTGAAAAATATCTTTTTAAAAAAACAAAACAAGTAGTTCTTTTACATGTTAGCAACCTTCTATAGACTATTCAAAGCTCATAAATAAATGCTTCCTCAGTCTTTAGCATTTTACAGTAAAGAATAACAACAACTTATTCACTTACAAGCGCATGCACATAGTATACAACCAATAAGCATTGAACGACGCGATAAGCGATATCGTGTAATAGCAACAACTATTAATGCAACACAACCGAGCATATTAAATATTAAACCAAAACATGCAAATATTTGCACAGCAGTAAACCATGCTTAATTGTAATAAAGTCAATAATTGAATTCATTGTTACAAAAAATTAAAATATTCGATTTACCTGGTGTTAATATTCCATCGTCTCGTAATCCATTATACTCACGTGCATATAACCACCAACAACCATAATAAACTTTTCCCCAATAATTTTTCGGATTACGAAAACCAGCTATACATACTTGCCAAAGTCCTAATTTACGAAATGTTGTATCACCGACACTGAAAATTAAATAAATAAGAATTTCAAAAATAAATATTGTTTTTTTTTTTGGTAATAAATATACCGAGGCCATATTTGAATCCAATATGGTGTTGAAAAACCAATTAGATTACAAACTAATGCAAATATACCAAAAAATAGGGCACTGCCCATCCATAATTTTTCTGAACGTTTTAACATTTTTATGATCTAAAACAATAATGTTCTATTACAATTCTCTTTTAAATTTTATCTTATATAAATAAGAACAAGTCTAAACAAACAATCACCATAAAACAACATTAATTTCAAAGAAAACGAGAAACAAAAAATATTAAACACAAATATATTTGATTTGTCTTGTTTTCTTTTTTTTTGCTATTGCACTTTTCTTATTAATTTATCTTTAGTTAATAATAATTCATATTTGTTTTTACTGTTAAACCAAAGAAAAAATGGAAAAATAATACATGGACTTGCCATGGCTGTAAAAAGTATCCAATCAATCTAAATACAAAAACAAAAGAGAAATTGTTTCGTTATTTATTACAAACAAAAATTAAAATAAAATAATTCATACAATATGTGATGAAAATCGTCGATCATATTCACGACTTGTCATTATGTAAATATCACCAATTTCAGATGAATAAGTTCTCTATGAAAATAATAAGAAAAAAATGATATAAACAGCACGATGAGTTACTCGAACAAATTCGATATTCATTTAATACATTTATTCTTTTAACATACATTACAATTATAGTACAGGTCTTATATAGAAATTTGTATATTAAACAACTATCATAGTTATATTTTAACTGATTAAAAGAATTAGTTTTTTTTTTTATTAATTTTACAATGAAATCTTACGAGAAGACATATTCAACTGTCGGACGTCGTTTGACTTCACTTTTATGGCTACGAGTGTTGTCTTGGTGATACTAAGAAAAGTTTAAAAGGGTACTGATCCGTTGTCTATTGTTGAAAAGTGATAACCGTTTTAATGAAATTTTTACTCGGAATAAGGCATTGTCGAAAAATCCTAAATAAAAACTTTCGAACTCAAATTTTGTCTAATGGCAGATTTAATAGTTCTGCAAGTTTCAACGAAATTGAACATGTCTTATTTGAAACGTTCAATATCTAAAACTTCAACAGTTTACCAGAAGAAGATACAACAACCGAGTTCACTTAGAAATTGAATATCTCCCGAAAGATATGTTCATTTTCGTTGAAATTTTCAAGACCATCAGGCATATCTATAGATCTAACGTCAGCTTGAAATTCTTGATTTTTGAAACTTGTTCTCAATAAATATTTCATTGAAACCGCGGTAACTTTTCAATAATAGGCCATGGGTCTGGATCGTTTTAAGCTTTTCTTAGTCTCATCGAGATCTACTCATAAGCATAATGTGAAGTCGAATGGCGCCCGACCGCTGGATATGTTCGCTTGCCAACATTCATTTTATTGTCAAAAAAAGACTGAATAGAATTGAGAATGATCATTAGAATATTCTATACATTTTTTTGAAAGATGAATCCAAGAAATCATAAAGAAATAGATCCATTCCATTTTTTCTTTTTTATTACTATTAGTCCTATCTACTATGATAATTATGAGTTATTCGTTCTAGTCTTCTATAAAACGTAGTATTAAAAGAATCATTTCTTACTTGAACATCTGTATTCTTTTCACTCTTTTGATATGTTACAATAGCATATGTAATATTACTTAAACCACTTTGTTTTGGTTTAAGAACAACAACATGAGTTAAATTTACTCCTCTATATTAAAAAAATAGATAACATTTATTTTAAAAATATCATAATTTAGAAAAATAAATAAATTTACGCATGAATTCGTTCCCATTTTGGATTCAGTGTACCAACAAGTAGTTCAAATTTATCTGCTGGAAAACTATGCATATCATTTAGATTGACATTAAAAACTGTTCTAAAATATTTATAAAAAAAAAACCTTTTTTTTTGTATTTTTTTTATTTAGTTTTTCATTTTACGTTGGGCCTGAATTGTATAAACCATATTTAATAGTCAGTTCCTTATTTTCTACAATAAACCGATTGAATGTTTGCTTTGTAACGAATAAAAATGATTCTTCGTCATCTGTTTGACTGAATACGATAGATATCAATGCAATAAATGTCAATGATATTTTAAAGAACATTGTCAAAGAACTGTTAAATATTGAAGGACAATACGATCGTTTTATTATCAAAGTTTACTGTCAATCATGTAAACAAAATAATTGTAACCAATGCATATAAATTAAATTTTATAAAATTTCAAAAAAAAGTTTAAATAAAAAATTGAGAAATTTCAAGTTTTTTTTTCCTAAATAAAAAACTTAGGGTTTTCTTTTGTGAAAGATGTCACTATAAAACGTTTTTATCTCATCGCTAATCGCAATGTAATTTTAAATCAGATTGTATTGTCCATAGGGATAAACTCCCCACCAATCAGTTGTAGAATAGTATAGAATACTAATAAGTACCTTGTACCGAAAACGGGAACATATGGGTCGTATATCAATCAAAAAATGCAATCATCACTTGATCGTTCTAATAATAGTATTGAAAAAAAAATCAAATCATCTGGTTTAATATGCTTAATTTACCGTAGATCAACCGTTGGTTTCAATTTTCCTATCATAATACTTTTTCGTGATAATGCTTTATTTAGCTTGAAACAGCATCAGTGTCATTATTTAATATAGAATATTCAATTAATATAAGAAGTATCGTAACGATTAAGACGTGGAAAAAGATGAATGCAAATAGACAAATAATATTAACTGTAATAATATCAAACGTATTTATTAAATAAAAATAATTCGATTTATTTAATGGTTATAAAGAATATTTTTCGTTTACCAATAATAACAAATGAAAAACATGAATATGAATTGATTAAATCAAGAATTAAATTTTAATAGTTTTTCAAAGGAAGAACAAAATATCACTGAGTACTCATAATACATGATTTTTAATCAAGATTCATCTAATTGCAACACTAGATGATTCAGTTCTTATAAAGGTTAAAAATCATATATGAAAAGTTACTTGTGAAAAAAATTGTTCTATATTTACATTAATTTAATATTATGATGAATTAATAACAGATCGAAAATTTTCACTCATTATTCGTTATTGTCTTCAATTGCAAACAATTAGTCATTCAATTAAATTAAGAGAAAACAATGACAAAAATATTTTATCTCAGTTCAATAAATGAAAATTAGTAAAAGAAAAAATGAAATTACATAGTTGCTTATTTTAGCTTTTTTTTGTTATTAATTTTTTTTTTTCTTTCAGATAATAATAATAAAATCTATTAACACATTCCTTTTATGTACATTAAGTTATCTCTAATTAGTTTCCAAAGTCGTTCTTAGAACTATTACTACTTATGAAAACATCGAAGAAAAATAAAAGCTTATTGTATCATCTAAGTTATCTTTCTATGTTCTTTACACGTTAATGATTGAATAACTATTGTCTTTTGGTTATGAAGAACAATGGCTCAAGTGTATGAAATAATATATGCCTGAACCATTAGCATATATATATATATATTTTTCAATTTTTGAATAGAACAAAAATTTGGCTAATAATCTAGTAAGAAAACAACTCATATAATTTTTGAGTTCTTTTTTTGTTTTGGTTACATGGAGAAAATATCCAGACTAGAATAACCTTGAAAAAGCTGTTAGCGCAATCCCTAATGGATTATATTTTGAAATACGATGCAGCTGCTCCTGGTAATCACAGGATATTGCTTTATTCTATCTATATGAGTACACATTTCTTCATTATCTTTTTACTTAATCCTTGAGAAATGCAATACGGAAGTAATTCATATTGCAGAACGAGATGCTATTGATATACCGTAATTGATCGTATATCAACAACGTCTGTCATGGCCTGCGGAGGGTCCACATTTTTACCCCCTACATTTCAACACTACTTTTAGATCGTGTTTCACAAGAACTTAGATAGACTCGTAAGCTTTGTCTATAGAGTTACCAGAATTTTGTTGGATTTTGATCATAGAATAGTATTATCGAAAACAGTGAACGAAAAGTTTCTTACTCGAAATTTTGTCTAAAAATAGATCTTACCATATTAAGTATGCTCAGTATATGAGTTCTCAAATGATGAATCACTTCGAACGATTCTTTCGTTTAATCATTTAATAACTAATGGTTGCTTGCATGATAATAGACGAGATCTAATATGAATCATCAAATCTATTTTTCTTATATAATTAGAGAAGATAAAATACTTTTCTGTTTTATTAAACATCATGAATATAATCAAAGCAATATTTAATGCGAACATTATTAATATTTCAGAACAGAAAATAAACAGTCAATATGTATGATATTACGTTCATCTCTATCGATTTTCTTCGGAATCGTTAACAAGCTTAAGAAAATTTGCAAAACAATCTTTTCTCAATATTTTAGTTGTTTCCTGTTTCTATTACATACTACATTAATTATCTTATGATAATTTTACTTTTATAATAATTTATTTCAATTTAATTCTACATTATTAGTAAGACATGTTAAAGATCAAATGATATTACAATGATTTTGTTTTTTTATTTTTGAGATTAATGTTATTTTCTATCTTCATATAATACAAAGTTTTATCTATTTAAATGTTTTCATGAGTGCGTCTTGTGCATTACAACATTTTTGTGATATACATGGACCACAAATATTGTTGTGTACAGAAGAAAGAACTTATATACATGATTTAAATGATAATGATAATGAAGGTTTAAAAGCATTTTATTCTCAATATATTAAATCAGAACATCCACAAGGGAAAGTTGAATGCAAGGTAAGAAAATTATACTTTTTTTTTTTTGAAAAACTAAACTTTTCTATAGTCATGTACATTATCATCTGATGGTACACTCGTTTCAACAGTTGATTTATCAACTCATATGCTATATATATCATCATCATCAACACCTAATCAAGAATTATTTAAAAATATTCGTAATGCTTGTGTAAGAAGTTTAAATATTGAAGTGAGTTTTATTGAAAAAAATAACATTCTAAAGATTTTTTTTTATAGAAATTAAAATCATAAAAGAAATCTTAAAAGATATTTTTTTAATAATAGTAATCTTCTTTCTATTGCTTTTGTATTGAATTTACAATGAATATTGTTGTTTATTTTTTTGATAAATGAAAATGTTGGAATTTCATTCAACTTATGTAAAAGAAAATTTACAAAGAGTTACTGGATTAAAGCTTAACTTCTATATCTTCGTATAACAAAAAAAAAAGAATCTCTTCTTTTTTTAAATAGAAATCTACTGAAAATGGTCAGCCAGTTTTATTCGGTGATGATGAAAATGGTTTTTGTTTATCATTAGTATTTTCTTGTAAAGATTTTCATGCACGTGGAAGTCAACGTCTATATTCATTATGTTACTTATGTAACGATAAATATCATTTAATATCTCTTATGAGATTTATTAGTGAATGTATGAGACAAGTTATATATTGGTTACAACATGATGCTGATGAAACTTATGAAGAAGAAGGACGTATTAAAGTAAATACAAATTTAAATGAAACAATACCAACGTATATATTTCGTCCTCCACCTCATACACCATCACAACGTATGCTTAGTGATATTGTGCATGATTCGAAATTAATATATCGTATTCATGCTTTATTTGTTTGGATACTTCGAACAAGTCATTCAGCAATTAATGAATCACTTTTTGATGCTTTACCAACAGAAGAACAAACGACAAAACAAGAACGAAAAGGTAAATTAAATTTTTGAAAATTCAAAAAAAAACGAAATTTTTTTCATTTTATTTTATTATTAGACATCTGTGAAAATGAACATTTAACAAAACATCGAACAAGAGCTATAGTTGAAATATTACCATCAATATTAACAACTAATAAACAAAATTATTTTTCTACATCAATTTATGCATCTATTGATAGTGACTATCAAAATGAAAATGATTTTGATGATGATGATTATGATTCATTAGAATATCAATTTTCATCATATGGTAATAAAGCATTACAATTATTTAAAGAATTTATTATAAAATTAAATGATATCAAACATTTACAACATATTCTTTATAATTGGATAATTGGAAATCAATTAATTATTAAATATACTAATAGACTTGATAATAAAGAATTCATTCGAGCTTTTGCAAGTGTTTTTCGAGTAAGATAAAAATAAAAAGTAAAAGATACAATTGAAAATTCTTTTTTTTTTTATTTTTTTTTTCATAGTTATTTTTACCTGATGGTTGTTGTCATTTAATTGAAACAACAAATCCAATTGCATCATGTACAGCTAATCTCGTTTTATTTGATACAGATTTAATAACAACAAATGAAATAGAAATTAATCATGATACTAATTCAATTATTATTACAATTATTGTTGATAGTATTGATGATCATATTCGAGAAGCTAAATTAGAAACATTACCATTATTAAAATCGAAGATTATTGGTTAGTTAGATTTTATTTCGAGAAGAAAACAAAAGAAAATTCTTGCTTTTTGATTTTTATTTAGTATCAACTTATGTCAAAATGATTATTGAAGCATTAAATGATAATAGTTTAGATGATGAAGCATTTGAAGCTATTATTACACAACATAAGATTAAATATTTGAAGTAAGTCATGCGATATTAAAACATATTTCCTTTACAAGATAATATCAGTTCGTTTTTACAAAATAAAAATATAAAAACAAATATTAATCACATTGTAGAATTCAGTAGCGGATTTTGAGAAAATGATTGCACCTCTTTTTTTTTCGAAACACATTTTTTAATCATGATCACTCCATTCCACGACTAGTAAAATTTGTTGCATGCTAGGCGCAAGTGTGATTTTTCTTCATGTATTAGATGCCTAAATTTGTAAACATATGATTTAATCACATACAGCACAGCATGAAGACGAGGATAATATATGAAAAATGAAGACGTGTCCTATGGAACGAATAAATAGGTGATGTCACCGATAACTAATTATCGTCATTAAGAATTTCGATTTATTGAAACTTTACGAAACGCTATATGTATCATGAAATAGCAAAAATCACAATAGGCAAAAGTTGTAAAACAAAGAAAAATTATCTGGATTGTAATAAACTTCTGAATGAATGATCACTGACATTCGCGCAATTACAAGGGCTTATTAAAAAATTCGTATTTATAATCACATCTAGTATTTCTTGTCTTCGAATGATTGTTAGTAACTATAGTTTTCAGCATTGTGATCAATTCTAGATTGCCATTCGGCTAACGTACTCTTTAAACAAAATTCGAAACTTCTTCAAGAAGCGAAACGTGATTACTATCTCTCTCTCTTCGGTAAATTTTCTGTTTTAATATTCGTACACGAATTTTGAAAAGAGAATATTCGTTTTTCCGATAACATAATGCTCGAGGAGGGAAAACAGTGGAGATCTCAATCCTAAAGTCTTCTGAAACCTTTGAAATACTATTTAAGATATTTTAAAAATAGGATGTCAAGGTAGATCTCAGAAAGTTCTGTAGATAGCCGATCTCTATGATCTCACATGTAATTCAATCATGTACAGCACCGCACGAATATAAGAATGGCATATGAAAAATAAAGATTTCCTCATGGAATGGATTCGTAGATGATCTGGCTGGTCAATGGTAATTGAATGTTGAGTTTATTGAAATGTTACGAAAGGTTGAAAGTTAAATTCTTATAGAATAGCGGAAACCATGACAGATGGAAGTTCAAAAACAAGAAAAAAATATAGATGATTATGGGCAATCTTTAAAGCAACTATTACTTATTCTCTTTCAAGACTTCATGCTAAATTAGAAGAGTTCATTAAACATTCATATTTATACTCATATCTAATGTTTCTCATCCTTGAATAGATTGTTAGTTATTTTCTCGACGTCCCTGAGTTATTTTTCCATGCTGAGAAAATTTTTTCCCGATTTTATTTTTCAACATTACGACCAATTGCCATAGACTCAGAACAAGCCATTTGCCTATGTATAAATTTAGATTTTTTATTCATACGACTTTTAAAATTTATTAAATACTCATGAATTCTCAAAGTTATTTAAAGTTCTGCAAAGTCTAATGAAAACTTTTGCGACTCTGAAGCCTGCCGTTTCTCCTGCATGGGATGTTAGTAATATCCATCGATGTAATCATCTTCTTTGTTACTTATTTATCTTTCTTATTTTAAACTCTATCTTGTCTATAACTAAGTAATGCTCAACAATCTTGCGTTCAAGTAATAAGAATTTTGAAATTAAATTTTGAACATATTGTAAATTATATATTTTTATCAGAAAGACTAGCTTACAACAATGTTATCTTGAAAAGAAGTTTTATTAGGAAACAAATCATGTTGAAATTATTGTTTTTTTTTTCTTCTAGTAAAGCAAAACTTTATTTTCAACTGGGTCGTTGTCAAATAGCATCAACATTATCATTGAGTGAACGTCAACAAATGAATATATTAAATGTTAATAATCCAAATGATTTATTACTTATTCGATTTTGGCAAAAAGGACTTTCACAATCATATAAAACTCAAATACGTATGTTGAAACAAGATGATAATCAACAACAACAGCAACAAAAAACCTCAAAACTAAAATAAATAAAAATATTTTTTTATTTTTTGTTATAAAACTTAACAATCTCGAACCGGTGATATGTGTGTGTTTACTTTGTTTTTTTTTACGATTTATTCGACTAAATATGATAATTTTATATGTATTATTTTTATTATTTACTCACACACATATTGTACATTAGATATTTGACTCATTCATTTCTTGATAGATCTTTTTCTATTCAATCAAATGCATTGAATTAAGTTTATTTTATATTGTGTGTTTTTTCTTCGAATCGAGTTATATTCAGTTTCCCATTCTATTTTCTTTACTGTTAGTTTATATATTTTTTTGTATTCTTCTGTTTGATAAGAATTTTTAAACAAGAAACATGAAACTCTTATAATACATTTTCTGAAATGTGAAAAAAGCAACAACTATTACAGTAATAGCTATCAAAATATGTTGTAGAGAGAAAAATATTGATAATCATATGCTGAAGAGTGCAATATACTTTTCATATAGGTTCATTGATAAAATAATTTATTTTCTATTTACTTAGATTCGACCAACAGTTATGATAATATTGCTAGTAATTATATAGACTACTTAACACTAAAGAATTTCTTGCATGAATAAATACTAGAATGTCTTGTCTATAATACTATATATAATCACTCTTTTTTTGGGTTTACTTCTAATATTCTCTCAGATATAACCTAGTTCCTATTTAAAAAAAATTGATAAAAAGATAATGAATTCAATCGATACTATATTACGAGATATTTTGGAAACAGATGCAAAGACAATTCACGACTCAGGTCGAACAAGTATACTCGTAAATGACCATAAATCGTCGTATATTAGCTCAGTATTACAATCGTATTTCTGCATATGTGATACGGAAAAATAAGGTCATAATACTAAGTCATGTAATACACCGAAATACGGTCGTTTCCGAGTGTATGCAGATTTCGCATTCTTCAACTTGGGAAGGAGTTTAAAATAGCAATTAGGCCTAACATTCCATCATATCGAACAGTTGTAAAGTGGACAAAACGTCTTCATAAAAGAAGAGAGGATGTTAATGATGATGATTCTTGATTTGATCGTCCCGGTGTCCGAGCTAATACATGTAAGTGTTGAACTGGTATAATAAGTTATCAACAATGATCCACATTTAACTTGCGATTATATTATAGCCAAGACATCTCTCTCTCCCCCTCTCTCTCTCATGGCATCATAGAACAAATTATTCGCAATTATCTAAAGAGGATAAAAGTTATATCATATTGGGTACCTCATCGACTCAATGATGAACAAAAGCAAGAACGCGTTAAAATTTTGTCGAATTTTCGTGTTGGATCATGACAATTATGTAATATTTTTTACAGGTGATGAGACATGAATTCATCAAAGACAGGTGGAATGTAAGACAACTCACGCAAGCTGGATTAGTGATGATGAACCACCAATGACTATTGTTTACGGAAGTAGATTTGAACCAAAAAAAAATATTATTTTCTAAATTCTTTAAATCAAAATGCTCCTGTTGTGATACCTAGTGTAGATAAAGACAAGAAAACAGATTACAACGATTATATTGGTAATTGTCTGAAGTCTGTTGTTAAGAAAACATGGAAACAAAAGAAGATCATCAGGTGTAAAAGGTATAAAACTACTTCGTGATAATCCTTGACCTTATATTCATCCAGATTTTATTAATTATTTAACACAAGAAGATATCAATATTTTGTCGTATCTACTGTTTTCACCAAACTTTGCTAAATGTGATTTTTGGTCATATATGATTATATCAAGCATAATTTAATTGATCATGTAAATGAAAGATCATTGACTCGTGCAATTTTCAAGATAGTTAAAAATATTTCAGAAGAAAAATTCAAAAAAGCATTTGACAAATTGTTAGAAAGGATGAAGTTTTGTATAAATGACTATAGCAATTATTTTCAATATTTAATAAAATGAAATTAAAAATATCTCTTTATTTTTATACTTTCATTTCATGTTAGTCGAACTTTTGATTGAGCCCATCCATATCGTCAAAATCGGCTCAGTATTTAACGATTAATCAGTGATTGTTTGCAAAGATGCGATTTTGGAACTAACTTCAATAATGAATGTTTATCCAAATCAAAATCGCTCAGTCGGATTCGATAGGTTCACTCATCTATCCGACAGTGAGAACTTGTCAAATCCAAAAAAAAAGCTGATGTTGTTAAAATATCTAATTTTGCTGTTTATGATTAGTAGACAACATGTGAAATGTATTTGTTATAATTCTTAGGACGACGCCAAGCCGTTTTCCACTAATCTAGGTCAAACATTTACATTCCTAAAGAACTGTTTATGGTGAGAATGGATGCTATACAATTCAACTAACAGTAACTATGAATTATTTATTTTATTTTTTCATTCAAATTATATTGCGTCATGAAGTCAATTAAAAATAAGTATAAATTATTGGTTATATATTTTTTTCTTCATTTTAAATTTTTTCTTCAACAATTAAATGTAATAATAAATTAAAGTAAGGTATATTTAAGCTATTAGTTTTCAGCTAATTGTACGAGAGGAAGGAAGTACGGAAAAGGCGGTGATAACGAGGTGGATCACACTATATCTGATGTCTAGATGTTAATTCAACATGATCTCTTCAGAATTCTGTGCTAAGAATTCTAACAGGATCTTATCGGAGGTTATCGGATTGTCTGGGATACTACATCAGATCTAACGAGATCCAACGTTATCCTAGTCGAACATCTTGTAAGCAAGATCTTAACCAAGATATAAGGTACAGAAAAGTGAACAAATCTTGAAAATTTAGATACAAGATAATATAGCTATCTTATACCAAGATCTGTAATTAGATCTTGCGTACAGATATTCAATATCTTTAATTCGATATTTGATCTATTGTAACCGTTTTTACTGATTTTTGTTCCAGGAAATTATATCTTTCATACTAATAATCAAGAGTTGCAAGATCTTCAGTTAACGTTTTGCTGCTCAATTAATACTTAATGAAAAATACCTATCTAAACATTTAGTACTAGTTAATCTTCCATTAAAAATACAACAAAAGACAAGAACTAAAAGAATGCCGAAAATTTTCTAGTTGATATGAGCAATTTTTATGAGTTCAAAAATATATCTATTTATGCAAATTCAAATAAAGAAAAACTACAGCGTGAAATACTGTTATCCTTTACTCTCATTAATATTCAGGTTTCATATTTTTCATACTGTTGTTTTGTCGTGTTTCTAATCGTTGTTACGAATTGTGAGATGTTATTAATTCATCTTTATTTGAAAAACTATCGAATGATAATGATGACATTAAATCGATGTTTATGTATACAAGGCATCTTTATTTAATAATTAAAACAATTATATACGAAAATCTAGAAATAAAAATAACTTAACCAGTTGTTGATTTCAATAATGTCTTAGAAAAATCACTATAGGAAGAAACAAGTCAAAGGATTTATCTAAATCAAAGAATTGATTAGTACTAAAACCTAAAATGTCTTTTATTTTATCATTTTTCAAAAAAAAAAATTGACTTCAAAAAATTCGAATTCTAAACCATCTTGTATCGTAATCAGACATCAACTATTTTCTTATAAAATACGAGTCCTTGATAACTGCACACTAGATTAATCTAAAAACCATTATTGATACTTAATAAATTTTCTATTGAATTGTCTTTTTCTCCCTCTTTGTTCTTCATACAATTTAATTTTATTGATGTGCAAGTGCCCTCACTGGTACAAAATTTCTTATACATCTATAATATTTATAAGTTTATATGATTGAGTGTTGGAATGTAGTTTCAACCAATTAAAGAATTTTAAAATATGTAAATAAATTAATGATGCCGCTTTTTGTTTTCCTCAAAATTTTGGGACAAGATAATAACAACTGATATCTTTTCCATGATCTTCACATGTGAGAATCTTTGAACAGATCTTGCAAAGATCTTAGTTACAGATACATCTGATACAATCAAAATATACACAAGTGAATTATCTTTTAAAAATCTTGATAAGATGTTGCTTACCGATCCTAAGATTTCCAGTAATGTAGAAATCGTTGAGTCGTAATGACTTTTAACTAATCAACTATTCAACTATTAACGATTTTACGACTTTACAACTGTTTCTGTTTCATGAGACCCAGAGCATGTCTGTAGGATTTTTGTGATTACGACCTGGTCTGTATTCCATGGCACCCACAGCATGTATGTGTGTGGTTTTAGTCGCTTCAATCTAGTCTGTGTTCCAATAGTTTAATAGTCGTTAAGTCGTGAATATTCGAGTAGTTGAATAGTCGTAACGATTATTAGAGTTTTACATGTACGAAGATTTCAAGATCTTGCTTACAAGATGTTCGACTAGGTTAGGATTCTTCACCCTAGATATTTACGAAAATTATTTTTGTTTCTTTTATTTAGATTAATCTTAATAACACAACGAACAGTACGTCTTTATTTAGAAAAACAATTTGTTTTTTTTTTTTACTTAGATTGATCGCAAGATCAAAATGAACAGTAGATATTACTGTATAAAAGAAAAAGAATAACTATCATTTTTTATTATTTATGCCACCTAGGGAGTACATAGCCATCTCTTTCCTCATTCATGAGAAGCTTTTATGAGTATGATGACAAGAGCGATCATATATCCATCGAAACACATTTATAGTTCTAGAATAGAGCATTACGGCTAGGTTTGATCCTCGTAAATGTCCCATAGGAAATGGCAATTTTCTATAAAAATCGGAAAAAATCGTTTTGTTTTAAGTGATTGAATCGCAATATAATTTTACAATTACTCGTCCTAACAAATTGCCATAAAATCATCGCTTTTTGTGTGATTGCGATCACATCGGTAAATATATCGAACTGTTTCCGAAATAGTATTTATTCATGTTTTTTTGTGTAATATAATGTAACTAAACAACTTATTATAATTCTCTATTGTAAATCGAGAAGTTTTCATTTCCGATAATCAAAATCATTCTAAGTTATTGTATCGGAAATAGTAGTTTACCAAAAGAAAAAAGTTCTTTATTCTCTTCCTGTCAGTAGTAATTTTTTGATACTTGAATAGATAAAATAAAACATCGATTACAATCGGAAATAGAATAAAATAGAAAGATTTAACATAAAGTATTGTTATCAACAGTTAATGAAACCTTGAGCATGATTATCAGTACGAAGTCAATCAGCATGAATCGGATATGAGCTTTTAAAAAAAAATTCCGTTCCCATTTATCATAGATTGATGAATTTATTTACTTATGTCATGCACTAATAATGCAACAGTTAATGACATACAAAAATAAACTCAAATTCAATTTTCTAAAAGAAAGAAATATATTGAAGTCATGCAGAAATTATTCTCTTGTATTCAGTTGAGTGTAAATACAAAAGTTTCAATGATAAATATTGAATTTGAACCCATTGAACCCATCAGCATTTTTTCATAGTTATCTTAATAATTATTAAATTTGTTATTTATTTATTTCCTTAACAATAAATAAAGATGAATTGATTCATATTGAAATAAATTCTACATTGAATAAGAGTATAATCTTTGTATATAAAGTCTTGGTACAAAATTCTTTTTAATAGAAATTAAGACGAAAAAATAAAGATCAAATTTCATCAGATGTATATCAATTTCTTTTAATTTTTTCTCGTCAGTCATTCGAATATTTTATTATATTGTTGGAAAATAGATTAGTCAAATCTAAGTCTTTGTTTGAATGTATTTTCTATTTGTATTTAGTAAAGAATAGTTTTAAGATAAATCATTTATTCAAACTAGAAAACAGCGACAAACGAAGAATAAATACAAAAGCTATGCATACAATTATAAAGAATTGGTCCTTGAGAAGTGGCCTATTTTTATAACAAGAACAAAAATAAGTTAACAGTAAATGATATGTTTATTATTCATAAACCATGAATAGATGAAAATTTATTGAAGCATAAAATTGTTTCTAATATAAACATTTTCAAAATGAAATTAACATGTTGTTTTTCACAACAAACTTATTTAATTATCTTATGACTTACAAAAAATTCTTTGATGTGACTATCAGATGTCTCAGTAGGCTAGATTAGATTAATTTAATATTGCAATGGATACTCATAAGCTGAATCTTGAAATAGAATATAAAATTTTCAAAAGATGTTGCGTATGTTCTTCGAGAATCTCATGTAATTTCCTTCATTGAGTCTTTATATTCAATAAAAATGTCCTTGTCTAGCTCTTCTCGTTCATCAACAATTGCTTTTTCTCATTCTACTCCTATTGAACCTTTTTACTCATCAACTTTTGTGCTAACACTTTTTCTTCCATCATTGATGTGGGTTCCCCATCACATACAAAACAGTATATATCCGAATGGATCAAATTTCTTTTGGAACAATTACTATTGATATATGCTGTGATTATAAATGAAAAAGCGAAATACATCTTTATGTTGGAAATTTTTTTCGTTTCCAACTAAAAACAATTAGAAAATACAGAGAAATTCGAGAGAAATTCAAGTTTTACAAGTTGTTAAATACGTTATGTTACATTTATTGATACATCAATTATAGATATTCGAAATATGTTTTCTCATTCATGTGTTAAAAACTTATTCGATGCAATTACATGAGTCAATCATTTTTGTAAGAAAAAAAGCCAATAGACTGAGCTGACTTTCTTCGGTCCAGGCCAACTCATTAAGATCTCTAGTAACTATAATATTGTTCAATTGTTATGCTTGATAGTCCCATCGATATGTGCTTAGACTTATTGTTCTCATTTTAAACTTCAGTAAATTCATCATATTGAAACTATTTTAATTACAAATAACTTTCTTATCCAACTTTTGATGTCAATATGACTTATTTTATGCATGGAAAAAATTAAGTCGAACAATTTTTTTTGGTATTTATGTATCATTACTTTCATTTTCTGAAAATTATATATATATTATATAAATGTAATGAGTTTTGAAAATGGTATGCACCTGTCACACTATGGAATGGCGTAAAAATAGTTTATTTTTAATGTCAATTGCAATAAAGTTAATGTAAAGAAAAAAAAGAAGTTTTAGTTTTTACATGTTATCAAATACAGACGAAAAAGATTAAAAATTAAACAAACAAATGAGTCTTTTGTTTCTTTAATTAATTCATTAGAGGACATTCAGTAATCATAAATTATCTTGTTATATTCATACAAAAATATTTCTCATTATTATTTTTTCGTCTCAAAACATCATTAATAGAGTATGAATTGTACTAAAATATTGTTTTTTTTCACATTCTCAGTAAAAAATAATATTTTTGCTTAATTTCAGACCTATAGTGCAAAAATGCACATTCGTGTGACATCTTATCTATCCTAGGGATAGAATTTGCATTTGGTAAAATGTATCATTTGACGATAATCATTTTCTTTTTCTCAGGATCACATATATGACGCGTAGGTTTTTTTTACGTTTGTATTCATCAAAGACCTAACTAGCATTATTGTTAGCTTATATCTAAATGTATTTGAAATAAGTGAATATAAAAAAAAGCAACAAAACTTATTCAAAATTATTTCATGTCTTTTAACTTGTCTATGCATTCTATGTAGTACATATATAGAAGATATTGAATTGAATGAAAATGAAAAAATGATGTCAAACGTTAAATTATTTTTCATGCTCTCATGAGTTTCAGTTTTTCTGTATGAGTGCACTTCATTTTAATTATTTAGTTAAGTAAAAGACGATGATGATTTACAATCGTACAAGCACATTTAAACAAAAAAAGAATAAAAAGTTCTATAATCTGTATGAAGAAGTTTTTGCTCATTTTTTTTAATGCTTTATTTGTAGATAGTTCTAGACTCTTTTCAGGTTTTATAACACACAATTCATAATCGAAGTACAAATCCTGAGTCGTTCAATCCTCAATAGAAAAGAGGATAAGCACACATGATAGTTACAACAGTGTCACATCTATTACAATATATATGACAGTTTATATCTTTTTTATCACACCATATGTATCCTGAGAATCTAAAGGCATAGTATGCCAACATTATTTGACTAATATAAAAACAAGTTCTTTTTGTTTAATAATTTTAAAGGAATTTTTCTAACCCAAGGCTAGTTCACATTAACCTAGTTTCTTAAAAGAATTGAGGATATTTTCTATGCAAAATAAAATGACGAAGAACCTGACAAAATCTCTAATTAAGTTCATGTTAAAAAAGAATATTAGAAATTATCTAAGCTTCAAGCATTCTTAAATAAAACATTGTTCGTCATGAACATACTTTACGAAATTTGATATTTGGGATAATACATAAAATATAAACGTCACCAGTGGCATTGAATACATTTAATAAAAGCAGAATTTTTTAATACTTCTTTTTTTTTTTATTATAGGCAAATTGACTAAATTGTACGAACTTGAAAAATAAAACTCCAAGAAGAGTACATTAATGAATAGTTGTTTTGTTTTAAATGAGCAAAAGAATATACATAAAAATTTTTATAAAATAAATTACATAATCAAGATTTTTAAGAAAGTTTCATTGAAGTTGATCTTCTTATATAAATGTCTTTAAAATGATTTCGAAACATACGCGAAGATGAATAATAGAAAATTAAATTAGCTGAATGTGTTATAAGTAATGGTACAATTGATAAATAATTCATAGCTTGCCAAAATTTTCTTACTTGTTCATTTTGATTATGAGTTTGAATCATTATTGTTGATATACAATTTGGTAATGTACAAAATATAAAACTAATCGATATAGCTATTAAACTTATTGTTATCTGTAATTGTACACACATTTTTTGGGAATATGTTGATGATGAAGATAATTGTTGACTTGATAATAAACGGTCACGAGGAGAACTTAAAGAATTATTTTGTATTGATGATGGTTGAATTGGATTGATAGGTTGTTCAACATCTAATAATAATTTTTCTGACAAACGATTTTGTCGTTGCAGTTGCCATTCAGCTAAAAAATCCAATCTTTAAGAAATCTTCTTGATGGTTTGAAATAGAAAAACTTACAAATTGAATCAATTGTTTTATTTATTATTTGATTTTCATGTACTGGTACAAACATATCATGTTTACTTTCATTTGAATATCGTTGAAGTTGAAATGTATTATTATTATTATTATTTATTGGAACTTCATTTTTATCAAATGTTGTTGAAAAACAACAATGTGGTGCATTTATTATTCCTTCTCCATTTTGATTACTTGTTGTTAAAATTGATTTTTTTAATAAATTTTTTTTTTTCATATGTGATTTATTTCGACAAACATTTATAACAATGAATAAATTACATATTGATATTATTGTAAATGGCATTATAGAATATGATAAAAGATAAACAATATTTAAATATGAATAAATATTTTCATACCATTTATAATATCTTATACTACAATAACCATCTAAATCAATAGTATAACCAATTAGATAATGTGAATTAATTATTGATAATATTAATATAACAAATGAACAAACATATTTTGATATATTTGTTGTACAATGATAACGATATAATAATAAACATGATGTAGCTACAAGGCGATCGATTGATAAACATGCTAATAAACCAGCCGATATTTGGCATGATAAATAATTAAGAAATACTATAAATTTACATAATAATATATTCCAATTTAGAATATAAATTTCTAATGTTATTAAAAATATGAGTGGTGCTGTAACAAGTACATAAATTGTATCAAATATAGCAATAAATATAAAATACCATTTTGATGATGATCGATTATATATACGTGATTGAAATATATGTATACATATCCAATTTGCAATAGGACAAAAAATAATTAATAATGGACAAACAATACGTAATGGCCAAAGTGATAATTGTAGAAGCCAACTTGTTGAATCCAATGTATTATTATTACGATATGTATTTATAATAGTATTATTGATTGACGACATGATCTAAAACATTAATAGTAATAAAAAAGATATCAATAAATTGTTTTTAGTTCATAGACAGTAATATTGTGTACGAATAAATTTCCTGAATATGAGTCTTATAATGAAAGAAGAAAAAAAAAAGAAGATTCAGAAATTCTCTGTCTGTTTTACCAGAAAACATGTCTTTTTTTCTGTATTTAACTTCAATACTATTTTTTCTTATTCGAATTTATAATCTCTCTTTTTACCTAATTTCTGTAAGCTAAACTGGTGAAATATTATACACTTTTTTAAACACTTCTCATGTCGTTTGTATTGTTGATGACAATGAAACCGCTATAGTTTGTCCTCGATAGTTTCTTCTTACGAGCAATAAATCTCTTGGGAAATGATGAATAATGATGGTTGCGTGTCTTTTTCGAGTTTTAGAGCTATATACAAGTTGCAACAAAGAATGTAGACCCAATGAACACAATATCTATATAAAAAAACCTAACGATAATTTGTAATGAACATGTATACGATAATAATATTACAGAACATATTTATATGAACAATAAAATAGGCACATAGTTTGAAATGTATTATGTCTCTCGAGGTATTCAACAAGAAAAAAAAAAAAACCTAAAACAATTAATGAAAAAGAAAAAAAGAGATGGAAATGTAAGAGGCACAAATTATTAGCTAATACTATTTTTTAACAGACATTTTCTTTCCGTTTACTATTTTTCTCTCTTTCTCTCTATTACGCTTTTATGTTCTTTTCCTTTATGCATCGATTCTCTTTCCGAAGTTTTCTTCGATGATTTTCTTTTTTTCTTTAAATAAATACAAGTGTAGCGCAAAATTGAGTTCGAAAGTGTGAATAAAGCAAGCACATTCTCAACAACATGGAGAGATTTTTTCTCATGAACAATGACATTGATAAATCATAAATATAAAATTATTTGCACTTATCCGCGCTCAATTCTAATATTAATATTTTTTTGTCCTTCATCATCACTATATATGATTGCACACAAAGGAAAAGCGAAGCTTTCCGAACACAATCAGACGTATTATTTTTCTAAAAGATCAAGAAAATCACAATAAATATAAAGCATCATATTATACTCTGAGCAGGATTAAGTCTAATATAAAACAACAAACATATAAAAACCTTTTAACTGTGATCGACATACTAAAAAAAAAAAGAAAAACATTTCATTCTCATTTGCTTAGCATATCATTTTAATCATAAAGACAATCAGAAGATAAAAATAAATTTTTTTTTTTCAATTGGAATTATCATTATGACATATGACATTGGAAATAGAAATAGAAATTATTATTTAAATCAAAATAATCTATGCACTTTTTTCCAGACTATAGAATGTAATTGAAGTGAACATATAAAGATTACTATTCTGGTCATGATTCTTTTATATTATATAAGAGAAAAAGTTTTCGATGGTTTCTTTCATAGTACAGAAAATTATGTAAATAAAATGCATAATCTACGATTTATAAGTATTCCAATAAATGTCGAGGCCTCTTATTCTCGAGAGGAAAATGCTAGAAGCTTAAGTTGTTCACTCACAAATATAGTAATTTAGGTACATTGAAATGGGTATGCAAAATAAAATGTACGACGTAGTTTAAGACATTAAATTTTAATGCTTTTAAAACTATTAAAAATACTTTGTTACAAAAGGAAAAATAAGGAAATCTTTCATATCTTGACTATGTGTTTATTTTAATGCTATCAAATGGAATATAAATTTTGAGTACCTATTTTACTTGTTATAAGGAAAAAAAAGTTCAAGTGAGATGGATGCAATCACTTCGATTTATTGAAGTATTTAATTATGTCGAAATTGTCGTTAAGTGTTATTTGGTACGTCATTTTTGTTCCACTATTTATGAGCTCAATACAATATATTTTTCTAATGTTTCATACATATTCTTGTAGGGCTTCAAAAACTGCATATTTTGAACATCTTTAAAAGTTTGTGATCTTACAAGTATTTAAGACTTTCGTCGAAAATCGTGAAACCTACTTGCTTTACTTTTAACACTGATTGTTGACTACTATGAATACGTAGAAAAATAGAAAAATCAAATTTCAGAAAACCTCGATTTCACAGCCTTCTTTTTTAGCCAATATATAATCCAAATTAAAACAAGAAAAAGCGCGCAAATATTTACGTTGATAACAATGCATTTTTAGTAATTTTAAAAACTGTAAAATTTAATGCCTCAAACCACATCCTAAATTTTATTCTGAATATGTAGTTCAACGTACATACTTTGTTGTAATTAACTGTGAGTGAAAAAGTTAGACTTCTAACATTTTCCATTCGAATATAACAGGCTTCAATATCTGTTCGGATACTCATACATTGTAGGTTGAATGACGGTCATTTTAATTCGTTCGTAAATGATTAAAAAACAGAAAAAGGAGACGATTATTGTTGATCCTACAGTCGAATTCAGAGGTGAAAACATCAATCAATTAATGTTTTTTTTGTCCTATTTCTTTACGATTTCTGATATATAAAAGTGATTGAGATAAGTTTTTTTTTTGAGGGCGTCTTGTCATCATTAAATGCATAGTTTTGATGGCATACGTTAAGAAGCAAGATGATAATATCAAGTAAACGATTCTTTAGCTGATAAATTATGCAATGTTGTGATTTCATTTTCTTTAAAACATCATCATTTACTTTCGTTAGTCTGTGTGAATTCTTTGGATGATCTACAGATGTACCAATTACTAGAACATGATATCAAAAATGATATTTTTTCTATATTAAGAATGTAGTTTTTTGTGGATTGTTTATAAGAGCCATGATAAGTTTTTCTTGCTCTATCTGAAGCTGTTGTCGAAATGCATGAAATACAAAACAACGGAATTGGTATGAGTCAAAAATTTGCAATTCTTTAGTTTTTTTTACGACCGATTCCGAAACTTTTGTTTTGTATTTCATGCATTTTGACTACAGTTTCGGATCAAGCAAGACAAATTAATCATGGGTGATATAAACAATCTACCAAGAGCTACATTCTTAACAGAGAAAAACTGTCATCTTTGACAGTTTGTTCCAGGTATTGATGCATCTCTACGATGACCTATTAAATACTAAAATAGTGTAAAAACTAAATTTCATTGGACAGCTTCGAATAAGATTAACAAAAATGAACATATCGAGATATTTTCAAAGATATACAATTGAAGTTAAAGAATGTGTAAAATATTAAACACTTTCTATTACTTAAAAACTAATAGTAATCTATTTACTAAATCTATAAAAAAAAAACGTTTACGTATGTTTACCGAAGTATCGAGTAAAATCAAAGTATATTTTGTTCCTGTAAAAATTGTATAATCTTTTTTTGAGAAAATATCATATTTATCTATTAGATATTTTTGTGTTTTTTATTCATTATTAAATAAATAATAATAGTGAGAATGATGAAAAACAAAAAATAATGAATAACAACATATGCTGTTCAATAATTTAACGATGATATCCAATGTAGTAGTATCATATACAAGATGATTTTTATTATCTATGGATGATTATTTATATTTGATTATAAAATAGAATAATTGTTGATCAACAGAGTTACTTAAATGAAAATGACATTTCTCACCTGATCCATGAATAGATGTAATTTACGTAAATGAATCTCATGTCATTATTTGTCGCCTTCAGTCAATGAAATTTGCTTTACATCAATTAATGGTTTCTCTAGATTGACTTATCTATAATACAAAATGTATTCTCCGTTTCTATACAATATATTTGCCGAATTTAGTCGGAGAAGAAAATAGTGAACTTCAAGCCCGAGGCTTCTGCTGTTTCCTCCTCAATTTAGTATCTTTTACTTAAATATAAGTAAAATTGATAATTAAAAAATGGATTATGTACTGAACATCTGTCAAAAAGAAGTAATTAAAAATGCTATTAGTAAAATTTGTTCTTGACATATCATACCTTTTACATAAATAAGAAAAAATGTTTTGCTTTTGTAAGTATTGCGAGAAAAAAAAGCTTTTATGACTTTCTCGATGTATCGTCAGGTTTTTTTTGCATCTAAGAAATTTCGTTGAAGAAAAAATTTGTACTCTGTTGCACATTTTAATAAGGTAGTTCCCGGCGACCCTTTGTCGTAATGATCTTATGCAGCTCATTAGAAAAATATAATCATCTCTGGGGAAATTAATAATCATCTATAGTTGATAACTTCATGCATAAATTATCAGCATATCATCATTTTTCACTGGTGGACAAGTTTACTACAATGCAAATCAATCAATTTTTCTCCTTATTTTGATTCTTATTGAAATATTTTTATATGATTACAAACTTTTATATATATAGTGAGAGTGTATAAATTAGAATGTATCGCATAATATGTTTACCTTAAATAGCATATAAAGCTTAGAATATTAAAAAAAAGTGAGATATTTTGTATTACAAGTTAACACTTAAGCTACTGGAATTATCTATCTTTTTTTTTATTAGTTCATGTGTACTCACATACGATAAACACAATTAGTGATTCCAATGTTATCTTTCCATTCATATGCATTCTCACATAGAATTGTGAACATTTTTTTTAATTCTGTTTTTTATCGCCTTTTTTTGTTATATATCAACTATTCTTTCATAATTCCATGACGATACTGTCACTAAATGAAAATCAAATTGTCAATACATCTATTAACATCTATATGAGTCATTTTAGATAGAATATCTCACACAATCTATTGTAAGAAATGGTTACAATACGAACAGAATTTGTTCATTTTCAGACTAAACAGATGTTCAATAGTCTATTCAATGAATAATTGTATATCAACATTAACGCAATTATATATTTCTGTGTAATATTGGAGCTGAGTCCAAGTTGGTCCGACAGACCACTTACCTACATAATATAGACCTTATCGCTGCTAAAATTTTAATTTTAGATTTAGTTGTCTCAAATCATAGAGCATTACTCTCAACAATTGATGAACAAATCGGATTTTTAGAGTGCTTTGTGATTTTTTGCCTTTTTCTTTGCGTTTGTTCATTAGTTCGAGTTCAGTGATATCTCAAAAGATGCAAAAATAGTTTTCATACAAGATTAGAGAATTCATTAACTTTTATCATACCATTCATATTTTCCACTGGATTAACTTTAAATTCAATCAAGTAATATTTTTATACTCAGTTTTTCATGCTGACTATGGATTTGAAGCCATATTTTTGATTTAAATGGGCATAGCGACAGAAAAATTACTTATTTATGCTATATAACTTAAGTAGTTAGGTACTTCTTCTAATTATGTTCTTTTCACTTTGAATACATCTAGTAAAAGCGGTCTACTAAGATATGCATATGCATATCAACCGAGGAAAACAAATTTTTCTATTCTACTAATAATTCTATTTCGTTAGACGTTATACACTACAAGAAATGGAACAGAAATCTTCATCTTCAGTTTCTTGTCAATTCGTAACCAAGTATCTGATTATTCTGCTCGTTTAGCATTAACTGATTGAGTTAAACTAGGCAATGAATTACCTGGTTTCACATCGTTGCACCAAAAATGATGAAATATGTTGTTAAAGTAATAACCTCTTGACGTATATTTCAGGAAATACTACTATATATTGTCAAATAAAACTGATATTAATGTATT
>CAJNOL010001236.1:55152-70719 GCA_905250125.1 Rotaria sordida | reverse complement strand
CGAGCTCAGCCCAGGAACATCCAAATCCTATGAAACTTTGAGGATATGTTGGGGCTGTAAAAGGACGTCTGTGGTAAAATTTTCGGCCTTCTATCCTGATGCATAAGGGAGATACGAACCAAACAAGGGTCGAAAAATAGCTTATCGTGTCTCCAAAAATTCTCTATAGGTGTTCATTCAATATGCTTGATTGTTTTTTTGTTTGAAAGAGCACGTCAGGATGATGTGCTTATGAGGACCCTTTTTTTTATTCGCATCTTTTTAGAGGAAAAAGGCTTGACAAGTTCAATCACTGAAAAATCTCTCAAAAATATGGCGCTCATGTTATAAAATTGCCTATCAATATAAGAATAGCAAAGCTTTATCAAAAAAAGAGCTCTCATAGGCACTGCAGTTTTTGATGCTCTTTCAAACAAAATATTTGACTTTATATCGGATTATAGATGACTTTCGCTGGAGATGCGTCGTTCGACCACTATTTTGAGAAAAAATGAAAAAGGATTCTTGAGTTTTTCTAAAAACCGCTGGTTTTTCGAATATGGGTTGTCAAAAATCTTGAAAATGTTCTGGAAAAAAGGAGGTATCGAAGGAAAGTTTTTATGGTTCATGAAAAAGCAAATGACAGACTATCTTCCCATGTGTTTATCTCAATTTCAATGATTCTGATGAAAAGTGACTTTTTTGAGAGGGGATCCCCTTAAAAAGTAAAATAAAGAAAGAAATCGATGCAAGAAAGAAAAATCTTTCTATTATGTTTTTTTTTTAAATGGAAAAAAAACCTAAACTTTTGTAATGAAGTCAAAGGTATTACTTTCAAAGAGTATTTATGAACTTCATCTTTATGAAATAAAACTTACTGGTCTTCTCTTTCAAATATAAAACAATTACTAGACTAAGCTTGATTAATAATGGACTTATACGCAAATCTTAAGTGATCATGACTTTTGGAATACCCAGTACATACATAAACAATCGACTTGTTGACTGTTAACAGATAAAAGTATGCGTTTATCGAATGATCGACTTTCTCGAGTTGTCCAAACAAGTCGTAAATCTGATAACAATCGTTTTAAATTTATTGTTCACATTGTGTTTTTCCTTGAAAATAAATTTAAACGAGCTTCTAAGCACATTCATGCACTGATATATTTCATAATAGTTCTAAGCAATTTTCTATATTTCCTCGCACTTCTCTGTACTTCTTTGTACTTCTTCGTACTTCTTGGTACTTCTTGGTACTTTTCGATATTTCTTTGTACTTCTTCGTACTTCTTGGTACTTCTTGGTATTTCTCGGTACTTCTTGGTACTTCTTGGTACTTCTTGGTACTTCTTGGTACTTCTCGGTACTTCTCGGTACTTCTTGGTACTTCTTGGTACTTCTCGGTGCTTCTTGGTACTTCTTATTACTTCTCTACTCCTGAAGTACAGAAGCACGCTTGTTCCCCCTTGTACCAGTCTGGCGTGGTCCGCTCTGTGTGTACCCGTTTCATACGCATAGGGCCTCTCCCTGGTCACGCGCGCGCGTACGCGTGAAAATGAGTTTAGAAAAGTAGGGAAGTGAAAAAGAATCAAAACCAATTTATTGAGCAAGTAGACAAAAAAAATAATAAATTACATCTTCTTTCGAATTTTTTCAAATATTTCTTTATATTCCAAAAGATGAGGATGAGTTGAAGGTAATTTTTCTTTAGCTATTTCAACTGCTTGTTGAATATTTTTCATTGCCATACTATATTTTCGTGTAGCCAAATATAATTTTGCCATATTATGATATACAACAGCTAAATCAGGATGATTTTTTGGTAATTTCTTCTCACGTATTTCTAATCCTTTTTCGAAATATATCAATGCCGTCGAATAATCTTTCATTTCACGATAAGTTTCACCTAAATTTATATATGTCGTTGCACATTCCAGAGGATTACATTGAACATTTTCTTGAATAGTTAATGCTTTTTGATGAAATGCAAGTGCCTTTTCATAATCACCCATTACTCGATGAACATCACCAACATTACTGTAAGTAATAGCCTGATAGGGATGTTTTTCAGGTGACGTTTTTAAATCTATCGCCAGACACTTTTCAAAATACTCAAGTGCCCTTGAGTAATCTTTCATACTGCGATAAACTCTTCCGAACCAACTATATGTTGAAGCAAAAGCTGGATTACCTTCTTGAAATGCTTGTTGTTGAATTTCAAAAGCACTTTGAAGAGCCTTAAGAGCTGCTGCGTAATCAGCCATTCTTTCGTAACACGCTGCAAAATTCAAGTCATTAATAGCCAAATTGGGATGATTCGGAGGCAGAGCTTTTTCGTAGATTTTATGTGATTTTTCGAAAAATTCAAGTGCTTTCGAGTAGTCACCCATGTTGTTATATACTAGACCGATGTTGTGGTAGGAACTAGCCAAATCTGGATGATTCGAAGGCAGAACTTTTTCTCTTATTTTAAGTGCTTTTTCGAAAAATTCAAGTGCTTTCGAGTAGCCACCCATGTCGAAATACACTCCACCAATGTTGTTGTAGGATTGAGCCAAATCGGGATGATTCGGAGGCAGAGCTTTTTCTTTTATTTGATGTGCTTTTTCGCAAAATTTAAGTGCTTTTGAGTAGTCACCCATGTTATTATACACTTGACCGATGTTGTTGTAGGACAGAGCCAAATTGGAATGATTCGGAGGCAGTGCTTTTTCTTTTATTTTATGTGATTTTTCGTAAAATTCAAGTGCTTTCGAGTAGTCACCCATGTTATCATACACTCCACCGATGTTGTTATAGGAAGTAGCCAAATTGGGATGATTCGGAGGCAGAGCTTTTTCTTTTATTTTATGTGATTTTTCGAAAAATTCAAGTGCGCTCGAGTAGTCACCCATGCTATCATACACTGTACCGATGTTATTGTAGGAATTAGCCAAATCGGGATGATTCGGAGGCAGAACTTTTTCGTAGATTTTATGTGATTTTTGATAAAATTCAAGTGCTTTCGAGTAGTCACCCATGTCCTTATACACTCCGCCGATGTTGTTATAGGAAGTAGCGAATGAGGGATGATTTGGAGGTAGAGCTTTTTCGTAGATTTTATGTGCTTTTTCGTAAAATTCAAGTGCTTTCGAGTAGTCACCCATGTTGTTATACACTCCACCAATGTTATTGTAGGAAGTAGCCAATAAGGAATGATTCGGAGATAGAGCTTTTTCGTAGATTTGATGTGATTTTTCGTGAAATTCAAGTGCTTTCAAGTAGTCACCCATGTTGTTATACACTTGACCGATGTTGTTGTAGGAATCAGCCAAATCGGGATGATTTGGCGGTAGAGCTTTTTCTCTTATTTTAAGTGATCTTTCGTAAAATTCAAGTGCTTTCGAGTAGTTACCCATGTTCTTATACACTTCACCAATGTTGTTATAGGAAGTAGCCAAATTGGGATGATTCGGTGGCAGAGCTTTTTCGTAGATTTTATGTGCTTTTTCGTAAAATTCAAGTGTTTTCGAGTAGTCACCCATGGCGTTATACACTCCACCGATGTTGTTGTAGGACAGAGCCAAATCGGGATGATTCGGAGACAGAGCTTTTTCGTAGATTTTATGCGCTTTTTCGTAAAATTCAAGTGCTTTCGAGTAGTCACCCATGTCCTTATACACCGAAGCGATGTTGTTGTACGTAGGAGCCAATGAAAGATGATCTTCTGGAAGAGTTTTTCGTTTAATTTTGAGAGACATTTCATAAAATGAAGCTGCTTCTGTGTATTCTCCTCTGTCTTTTTTCACACATGCAAGCTGGTGATAGATATGTGCTCTATCACTGTCGTTAGAAGCCTGTTCTAGTAGTGCCATGTACAATTCTTCGGCCTTGTTGAATTGACCTATTTGGAGCAGCAATCTACCCATTCTATGCCACCCGGTGCTACCTGATGATTCTTGCCGTATACAGTCGGTTAATTGACGAAGTTGTTGGTCATCATCAGACGTAAGTTTAAGATCCACTTCATAAAATGGACTTTTTTTATCAATTTTTCGAACTTCACCAATGCGAAAGACAGTGTGCATCGAGAAGAGAATTTCCTCTTCTTGCACGAAATTACTAATCTCCTTGATGGAGGCAAAGGGTGTTGATGACACTGTGGGATCGATAGTCACTTGAAAGAGAATACCGACCATATCGGTTGCTTCTGAGTTGCTTTCGGCAAAAGCGAAGGAGACAGCACGATCTGTACTGGTGGATAAAAAATGATTAAACGATATGAGACCACCTTTGTTTTTTGCGAGTTTCTTGAAATCGTCTGTCGATAAGCCTTGACCCCTATAAACTAAAAAGGACTCCTCATGATACTGACTGACCTGTTTGCTGTGTAAATGTTCAATTTGTCGATGAACATCACATAGATAAAATCCCATTCTAATGATTAGATCACCATCGAGTGTTCGTAATGCACGATTGAGCATTTTAAAGGTGAAACATTCGCGTGTATACCACCATAAGGCCAATGTTGAATGATAAGTACGTTGAAATTCATCGATTAACTTCAGCTCGTTAGTATTGCCTTGGTATTGTTCTTGGCAGAAGGCGACCAAATCTTTGATAGCTTGTTGATCATGTTTCATATTAAGGAG
The DNA here is from genome assembly GCA_905250125.1 of Rotaria sordida. Lineage (NCBI taxonomy): Eukaryota > Metazoa > Rotifera > Eurotatoria > Philodinida > Philodinidae > Rotaria > Rotaria sordida. The sequence goes on along the minus strand of CAJNOL010001236.1, from coordinate 66,106 downwards.
TATTTCCTTGAATATCTGGGTATACATGAATGATGGTTCTAGTTGATTAAGATTTTCACTGGAACCATCTGCATCAGCACTAATTATACTGACCACTGTATTATTTTGGTTGCATTGCTTGACAACTATTTGCAATGCTTTGCATATGGATTTGATAGTTTTGTGAACGCCTTTAATTTTTGTCCAATGCTTAGTCCATTCTTTATGATATTCCTTGTTGCGACAAAAGATATATATAGTATTAAGATTTCGCATTCCATGAATAGATGGTGCAAGAACTTGTCCAAGTTTACCAGAGGAGATAATGAAAGATGTCTCCTCCTTGTTTTCATTGAGTAATCTGATGCATTCTTCTGTTGTAATGCACAATTTGACTTCATTAACAACACCTCGTAATTGTGACAGTGTATATTGACAATCTTCATTTTTCATATTGATATTCGCATCAACCCATATGACTACATAGTTTTCAGTCATACGTTGTCGTCGTTGTTGACTCATTTTCAACGTATTAGTGAATAATGTATATGAACAGAATTTACCTTTCGTATTTATATATTCGATGCATGTTGTTTTTTTTTTCTAGATTTTTCTACGACGTCAAATGTTAATATTTTATTTTTTCGTCGATACTCAATAACGACCTATGCCTAGTATCAATCAAAGATATGCCTGTCAAAAAAAAATTAAAGGGAAAAACCCATCAACGTCATTTATGGTATGATTATTTTTTACCACTTGCATTTACGTTTCGTGTGAAGCGTGACATAAGTTTCATTTTATTGATATCTTTTCTCATACGTTGTATATTTTTTTTTCGATTCTTTCAAAACCAAACTTTTTTCTCCTGCTGAGCAGAATGAAGAAAACCAAAGACATCGTCTGTGTGTTTTTTTTCTCGTTATGCATACGATTGACATGCTGATAATGTGAATCAAACAAGAATAAACATCATTTTAGTTTTTATATAGGGAAAAGTTAAACAACGATATCTAGTTGCTGCATATACGAAATCACTGACCATCTAATTAAAGTAATTTTTTTGTTCATATTCATTCGAAAAAAACAATATAATAAAATGATATTTCGTTCTCTTATTTTCCAATAATTGTCCCTCTTTCATTAATTTCTAAGATTCATAAAGAAATAATATTCAGCTTGTGTTTATTTACACAATTTTAACATATGTTACAATGGTAACAGAAAAACTTCTCCTATTCAAACATGTATCACTAGAACTATGTGTATTATAAATGTATATCAATTGAAACCATAATACAAAACATGTTTTAATTGAAGATGATTTCTGCTTGTATGATTGTGAAATAGAGCCATACATGCTCGTATACAATCAAGAAATAATAAAAAGAGTTGCTGGTATTTTTCTGACTAAAATCGGTAGGAATATGGCAGGCATGAAGACTGTTTTTCTTGATTTAAAAATGAGAAAAAAAACCATTGTTATTGTAATGTATGTTTGATATCTTTTTTTGACATGCAAAACTGTCTTCCTCAAATAAAAAGCGTTGACTGGAAGGTTGAGTTAATGATTCTTTTGAGTTTCTTTTGAAGATGTAACCGATTCAGAAGAGATCAATCAACAAAGAAAAAGTCACAAAATTATCTTTATTATTGTTGTTGTTGTTTTTTTCTTTCATTCGTGCCTGTACGATGAATAAAAATGTGCCGATAAAATATGTAAACAAAGGACTATTGAAGAAACGTAATATTACATTTTTTTTACTCTCCTTATAGTCTCAATTGCATTATATTCATTTCATTTTTCTACATGGTCATTGATTCATATGCAGTTAACATCACGAAAATCTATCTGTAGGTTATATATACTTAGCATAATATGAAAAAGACCATAAAATCGAACGAATATTCAAGAACTGGTTCTCTAAAGCTGAGATTTATTATGTTATGACAGAATATTTAAAAACTTTTCCTAACGTAAATAAAGTTTTTTCCGCAAGCTTTCTTAGTTTTGAAATTGTTTAACTTCAAAAATGACGAAAATCTTAATGTAAAATAGTTTGCTAAAAAATGGAACAAAGTGATTTCATAAACTTAGACTTACAAAAGAAAAATTATTTATCTCTAGCATCTACATTTTGCTTTGAGGCTAGATTGATGATGACAAAGTTGATAAACTTGCATTTTTGGTTGAGCACCATCAACAGACTTTATATTTCAATGGACATATGCATCTATCCGATAGAGTTGCAAATTATTCAGAGATCAGTAAAACAAAAAATGATGAGGGTGTGGGTGTGGGTGTGGGTGTGGGTGGGGTGTGGGTGTAGGTGTGGGTGGGTGTGGATAAAAAGAAGTGAACACCCACATTCACATCCCACACTCCACACCCACACCCCACATCCCACGCCCCACACCCACACCCCACACCCACACACCCACACCCACACCCACACCCACACACCCACACCCACACCCACACCCTAAATTGTATTAACTATTTTGATGAATAAACTCTTTAAAAATAGATACTTAATTTTAGTTTGTAAATACAGAAATATTTAGAACGAGTTCTACACTTTTCATATTCTCATTATCTCATAAAATTCAACATTTTTATGTATTTATATCTGATTATTGCAAATGATAAGAAAAAATCTTTTTATTGAATCTCTGCATGTAAAGCGAAACGCAAAATACTACATAAAAATACGACCGATAAATCTTAAATAATCAAAATAATTCATTTATGAATAGAAATACATTTCAATGTCCATTTTATCATTATCCGTTTAAATGAGATGCATTTTTAGGGTTAATATGATGTGTCTAAAGAAAATAATCCATTTTAATGGTCATTCCTCTATTTTCACTTCATTGGGCGGGCGTTATCATATGAGTGGTGTCATAATCCCGTTACACCAGGTATCCACATTCAGAAAACACAATACCTAATAGGATATTGAGCGATTTTCGTGTATTACCTCAGGGATAATCACTCCATTATCTTAAAGAATAACTACATACTTTGCAGTTGAGCAATTTGAGTTGTTTTGATGTATTATCCCAAGGGTAATATCGTTCCTTATCTTACTACGCAACTGTACATTTATAAAAGTTGAGGGATTTGAGTTGTTTTGGTGTATTGCCTCAAGGGTAATAACATTCCTCATATCATTCGATAACTAGAGTGTGTGTGAGTGTGGGTGTTGATCCTCTACACCCACACTCACGTTCCACACCTGTACCTGCGCCCAAAGTCTGACTCACACCCACACCCACACCCGTAGCCACACCCCACACCCGCAGCCACACCCCACACTCACACCCACCCACATCCACACCCTGAGGTTCACGGCGATGACCAATCCGGGAACGGCTGCACGCTTCATAATAGTTGAGCAACTAATCGAGAAATGCGTTTTTTATTTATGGTCTGACAGTTCCATAACTTTCGTTTGTTTTTCCAACTTGTAAGAGTCTTCATGAATCTTCTTGCAAAGCCTTTTCTATTCAAGCGTTTTTACAAACAACATTGAAAAATCTATCGAATGCAGCTGAACTGATGTTCATCAACACTGGTCAACTATCAGTGTATACCTTACCAATATGTGATGATAAACTTCTCAATTACAAGATGGTATAACATTATCAGTATGATACTGCTTACAAGTAATTTTAGCAAGAGTGCTTAACGACGCTCGAATTGTCTTAAATTATGATGTGAGTGTGTGGTTGTGGCTGTGCGTGCCAACATGTTTGGCGTTGTCGAAGGGATAAGAGCACACACAAAACCTGATCAGAACCAGGCTCCAAGGCGTTATGAGAACGGTTTCGGCTACTTAGTTGGTCGAGAGAAAATGGCAACTCGGATTTTAGTGACTCATTGTTAGAAAAGTTCATGTATAATGATTACGTTATTTAATTCGTCTACTATTGCGTTTCGAGCGAAATCGTGCCGTACTGTTTGGTGTAGATCATCGACAACATTTTCGCAGCCATTGTCGACCACGCCGATCATTTTGTCGCTAGATTTCGAAACATCGCCGAACGATAGAAGACACCGGCAACTCGTTTCGATAGACTTGCTTTCACATCATTCAATGAAGGATTGATCGTTCTATGTGATGACACTATCCAAATTTTAAAACGATGTCACTCAGAAAAGATACCTCATGATTTTGACGATGAACTCAAATACAACAAACTAATGACAGTATTAGAGATACATTCTGACTTAGAAATTATCAAAACGATCTGGAAACATGACCTAATGACTCAGCGTAAAATTATGCGTCGAACTTTCCATTACTTTTAATAAATAACAAATCGGTCAATTTGGTACCTTTGTGTGCCTGCCTCATCCTTTATTTAGATTTCTTTTTGAAAAGTAATGATCTGAAAACTAAAATGATGTGTATTTATTTTTTATTCAATAGATGAAAAATAGAAAGCATAGCGGCATTTATGATGAGTTCGTATGATAGAGGAATGTATGACTTTGAAGCTAGTGATCTGGGTGTGGTCGTTGTAAATGATGTATTTATTTTCATAATGGAATAATTGACTGGTAGATAGAACTCGTTATTGAAGAGCTGGTAAGCTAGCATAAGCGTTTCGTTGTTGTTATATTCAGATCGATTACAAAATAGAGTCATATTTGTTTTTATCGTAGACAAAAAAGAGTATGTTCGTTCGATACTTATCATATCTTGTGTTTTTAATGCGTTTGCACATGGTAAACGGTTGTCAATGTGAAAAAATGTGTATTGCGGCGACAGATTTTCTTCTAAACGAGCCTGACAATAACTGTCGGGATCACATCTATTATTTACACATTGAACTTCAGCTACATCCGGTTTGTTAGCGTAAAGTAGTTCACTTAAATTTTGTCGAACAGCTAGTGCATCGAATTTCACCAATGCAGAACTAAATAATTCGTTAGCAAATTCTCAAGCACAATTATCCGACATTGAACAAGTATATTTGATTGTAGAAGTAGTCGCATTACTATGGATTCCAAATTTTGTTTCGATGCTCAAAGAGTCAACTTCGATACGATCTACGATCATTAGCACGCTACCACCACCGTTCTTTTGGAAATCGAGTTCCAGAATGAGTGAACACTGCGCATTGGATTTTTCGACGAATTCTGGGCATACATTTTCCGATATACTAATATTGAATGATAAAAATACGAAAGGACCCTTTGTTCCACATCGAATAGATTCAATCAAATCGATGTGAGCGAAGAAGAAAATTAGAAATAGTACTGCCTTGTATGTCATTCTTGTTCAATACATAGAATGTGTCGAATAATTTTCTATGTTCTATGTATATATACATGAGTGTATATCATTTCGTCCTTGAAAGATAAAAAAAGTTGCACAATGGTTGAGTAATACTTAGAACGAGAGACAATGCGTAAGAACGCTGTAGAGGAATTCAATTTCAGGTGTAATTTTTCTTAGTGTATACTTGATATTGTCTGTCTTGATACAAGGGCGTGGGTGTGGATGTGGTTGACGAGTTAACACACAACCAAACTCAAATTCACATCGACATCAACACCCACATCCATCCCCACACCGCTCTACGTTTTTAACAATGACATTTAATAAATCACTCTTTCGATTGCTTCGCTCAGCTTTAATCTATTAAATTGTTTCATTCTCTTTTGTTTTTTCATTTCGACAAAAGCTTTTTCTAAAAAATGTATTTCATTGGAAATTTTCATTGAAAACAAACTGAATTCTTTTCGAGATTCGTCAATTACATGCGATACATTGATTATAATTGGTTGTTGATATAAGAGTATATGGCTTTAGTAACGATATTCATATGACAAACATCTCATAGCCAGAGGCACTTATATCATTATCTTTCTCTAACACTTATTTATGTAACAAGCTTCAAACAAACTCTATAAAAAGCTGTTTCAATCGATTTATTTTACAGCATCTTCGGTTTTGACGGAATTGTTTCATAGGAAGAACCTACAAAGCCAATCATTTACATATATATAATCTACAAGTAGATCAACACAGACTGATTGATATCGAATCATCAGTGAAACAAAACAAATACGTCATAGGGGCTACGAAGAATATCAAGCATTTTGCTAAAACTATTCACTGATGGAATATAAAATTTTATGATGCAATATTTCGCGAAGTTTGGTTCGACAACATAGATAGATTGACGCGAAAGAGAATGTAGAGAAAATCGAATGAGTACATTGTTAATTCTAATTTGAAATATTGTTGGATAAATTTGACCAATATTTATCCTACAGATAAGTATTAGTAATACGAACCATTAAAAATATTTATACCGCACTCTTCACTGGTTTCTTCTGACGAATCTAATTTTATAGAAGGCAAAAGTATCTTTTCCTTAACTCTTATATGCACAATTTCGTTTACGTATTTGTTATATTGTAATTTGAAGGCGACTGTCTTCAATAATGTGTTGATTTTATTTCAGATCATTTGTTAATTGTGAATATGTACTATGGCAGTTGTTGCTACTAATTCGACATTTTCATCTTCAGTTTTTTTTAATGAAAATTCTATGGAACAAGTTCAAGTGAATCAAAATCAATTAGAAAAGAAAACCGAAAATGTAGTTACTAATCGATTCGACAATGAGACGAAAAAAAAAGAAAATGAGCTGAAATATCGTTCATTAGCGTTTATTGATCCAATTGATACCTTAAAATTCCTAGCAGGATAGAAAACGTGCTTTGTATATTCGTAATTCTTCATTCTTACTCTTGATCGACTAATTTAAACTAATCGTGTTTTTTTATAATAACAGTAACATAGTAACAGCTCTTCATTGCTTCTGTTCAGCAAATGAGTATTTTTTTTTTCTCTGAATATATTCGAAAACAGTTTAATAAATGGAATACTAGGGCTTTAACTTTCTAGGATCTAGAATAGATGAACGTTAGTTCACTCCGTTTACAAATGATCTAACGTTGTGAAAAATTGCCTAAATAAATTAAGGTACACAACATAGACAATATATATAAACATTAAGCTTTTTTTGATCTATTGAATTAATGTGTGAAATGGATTTAACTTGCATTTAAATGAGACATATTTTAACTATGATTCAGAATGTATAAGTATAAATTGTTGGTACGAATAATCTTAACTCGTACTACTTCTTAACTATGGACAACTTTGTCAATGTATTCGATTTCTTGACCATTTCGATATGAAATATCTCTTTGACATAGTTTTTCAAAATAACACAATCATTTATTTAGTCTACGATTTTCCTTAAAAAGATATTTTATTTGTTTTTAGAGAAATTATATTACACTAGCTATTTTGAAATTTAACTTTTATTAATTTGGTTTTGATGAATTATAGTCAATCTACATTGATCGATGTATAGATGAAAATCAATGTAGAGAAGCTTCAATGCCTTTGACAAATGCCTCGGTTGTCATGATAAATCCGCCTACTCGCTCACAATTGTATTCAATACATTGTTGAGCAAATGGTGGACTCGTTGTACCACATCCATCACGAAGAAGAATACAATCAAAACCTTTGCTAAATGCATCTTGAAGTGTGCCTGAAACGCATTGGTCAGTATTAACACCAACAAAGAAGAGCGTAATGAGTTTATTGTCATGAAGATAAGAGAGTAGTGGAGACTTGTGAGCCCACAAACCGGAGAGACGATTCTATAGTATACATCATAGTGTCATTTTATGAACATACTAATGAATAAGAGTAAATTTACTTTATGAAACAATTTATCAGGCTTCGAAGTGTTCTGACTACTTTCATAACTTTGAAAGAGTGGATCATAGAGTTTAGCATTCCAAGTATCACGCATCAGTAACCGTCCACCGTCGACATGGCCACCATTAGGCAATGTGATTTCACCCATAGGAGTTCCGAAACCTTTGTAAATTTTGTTTAAAGTCGTTGGTACATGCTTCGGATCGTCAAAGGCTCTTTTGAGTGCTGGAGGTGCTTGATCTATGTCCTCCTCCGTCAAACCCCAATTGAGCCAGATAATTTGAATGTCAGCTTTTCGTGCTGCAGGAATAGCGTATTTGAGCAATTGATGTGATGCGGCAAGCCCTGTCTCATGCGATCCTACAGTTGGGTGCAGAAAAAGATTTTGCATGTCGATGATAACTAAAGCGGAGCGTGTCGGATCAATAGTAATGGGCGTTGTCGTTGTTTCAAAATAAATGGAAGAACAAGTTTGATGATTATTCTGTCGACTTAAATCGAAACCAATTTCACTTGAGTACTGCCAGAAATTGGACATATTACCTATAATAGTTTTGTTAGTATTTTCTTCTTGTGTGGCCATTTTCATGTGCAGAAAAAAAAACCGTGAAAAATATTTTGACGATGTTTTAACTATTTTCTTTTATTTAGTTGATATAGTTGAGTTTTTTGTTAGGCCAACAGCGAATGTGTGATATGAGAACATGCTTCTTATCACATTTGATATTCAATATTTATTTTACTTCTTGATAACAATATGTTGACTTTTTCTATCGAGTTGTTCTCGAATTGAAATATCTTATGTCCATCCTGACATTGTACTAAGAGTGAACAGATTGGATACTTACAAGACACATACATTGATTTTTATATGTTGTAATATTGAAAATCAAAATAACTTCATTATGATAAATAAAAACTGAATAAATGTTCCTCGATAAAACTTGTTCATTTTCAAATTATTGATTGGAAACAGAACCTAAGTTAGAAGAACCAATGAACTTCTGGTACGGTCAGATATTCTTTCGTCATTACATCATACGTTTTTAAATAATAACAAATTTTCTCTGTATTCTCAATTGATTTACATTCAGTTCGGATAGTTAATATATTAATTACATTAACAATTACCCACACTCTTCCATTTATGAAATGCCGAATTTTATCGATATTATTCAAATTTGAGTCCAACTAAATAAAAACAAAATTTTCAATCAAACATCTGATTGTACACTGTAACAAATTTTGTTTATTTAAGTATCGATCTGGAATAATTAATGATACTGAAAAATTCACTTTGGTTTTGACAAAAGAGCTCGACACATGTGATGAATTAGTGTTGCTAAGGTCAACATAGTTGTTTTCCATCATGTATTATTGATTAGTGATGTTATTTAGATGGATATTCAAATGAATCTTCTTCTTCTTCTTCTTAATGCAATATTTTTCTGCTACAGTCTATATTTGCGTGCTAGCCGAACACTTATTCAAACAAGTCAACATTAATGTATGAAAATCGAACATTACATATTTCACTCTCGAGTAGTAACGTGGGCTTTTTTTAACACAAGAAACCAAACAGCCCTAAAAAGCTGGAATAAAAAAAATTGCATTCCTTTCATCATGTGACAAAAAAACATGCGTTTTATCACCACGTCAGTGGCAAAAATCAACGTTTTCTTTTTTTCCTGTTTCATGTCAGAATAGGTAAACAGCGGAAACACCTAGGTGAGCGAAGTCTACGATGTGAAGATAGAGATTATAGTTGGTGACAGAAGACTGCCACATACTTCTGCACCCACATTCACGTCCTAAATGTGCTATTCCTGATGGAAACATAATTCTTCTGTAGGACTGTGCCATGAACTGAGGTTCGTACTTCTGGATCTTTAACATTTAATCAAAAAATATTCCGTACGCTTTGTTTTATTGAAGCAACCAAGTCTGTGCAATTTTTAGGTTTGATATAAAAGCATTGAGATCGATTAAGGGTACCCCATTCTTTTCGGCTATGTCTGGTTCTCCAAGAGGGTACAATCTATCCGCATGAAGTTTTTAACACAGCTAGAGTGCCTACAATAACGAGGGATGCATTCGAGAAAAAAACCTTTAAACAAGGTTTTCGCTGTCTTTTGGAAAACTCTGGTTTTTCATAGGACTACATTGGGTCTCCTTACGATAGTCTTCTGACTGTGTCCAATCGAGCTAAAATTCCGACTACAGATACTTGAAATTATTCTCCAGAGGTAAAATCGGCTGTTTTCGCTTTTGATCTTCCGTTCCGGATTTATAAACCCCTGAACGTCAGCACCTCGGTTTCGAATTCGAATATTTACGTATTGTTTTCATAAAAGAAAAAGAAAGCGACATATATGAAAAAGCTTAAAATTAACTCTGAGATATAGTCTAAGGTATCTTAAAAAAACACTTTCAGCCCGATCTGACAACGTTATAGGAGATTCGTAAGACGGTCCAATGTAATCCCATGGAAAACCAGAGTCCCCCCCCCCCCCAAAAGCAAAATCCTTGTTTAAAATTTTTTTACTCGAACACATGTCTCCCTATTTTAAGTGTTCCATCTATGTTAAAAAATTTTTGCAGATCGATTGTACCCTCTCCAAGAATCAGAAATGTTCAAAAAAGAGGCAGTTTCCCTAATATGGTTCGATGCGGGCAAGCGTTGATGGATCTACTGAACGGATCATTAAAACACTTGATTCCCATCACTGGACACTATACCTCGTCAAACAAGCAAATGCTGATGAAAAGATCGGTTATGGAGGCGACTAGATGACAACAGAAACTCAGTAAATTGGTACTGAGCCTATAGAATATGGTGACCGATGCCATCCTTGATGATGTGGGTGTGTGTGTTACTCTTCTCATCGGCACACAGCCACATCGACCCACACCCACATCCTCGATTCTAGACTCAAGACTCTATTAGTGGTGGTGCTTCTAATCTTGTCAAGTCCACTACGAATTGGTCGATTTTGTAACTCTATCTAGTTTTTCTACGTATGTGATAAAGTCAAATATTTTATCCCATTTGACTCATTATACTACCAGTTACAAAAGTAGGATCCGTTCTTTTCCTCTTTCCTGTCCTCCCTCTGTTGAGAAAAACCGTGTTTACTGGTACTATAGCCATTTTAGATGGTATTCATTGATTTTCGAATTCAAATAAGGCTTTTTGTCAAAAACTATATACA
>CAJNOL010001236.1:528-55052 GCA_905250125.1 Rotaria sordida | reverse complement strand
CTTATTTGAATTCGAAAATCAATTAATACCATCTAAAATGGCTACAGTACCAGTAAACACGATTTTTCTCAACAGAGGACAGGAAAGAGGAAAAGAACGGATCGTACTTTTGTAGTTGGTGGTATAATGAGTCAAATGAGATAAAAGATTTGATTTTATCACTTACCCAGGTCGACGGTTACGGACTCCGTATACGGGGTGTGGGTGGGGGGGGTGTGGGTGTAGGTGGGGTGTGGGTGGGTGTGGATAAAAAGAAGTGAACACCCACACCCACATCCCACACTCCACACCTACATCCCACACCCCACACCCACACCCCACATCCACACCCACACCCGCACCCTTCCTAGGTAAACAGGATCGTTTTATTATTATTATTAAGTTTAAATTTTTTTTTACTTTTTACTTTATCTCAATCGCATAGTTGGTAGAGAGGGCATTTCTAGTAGAGAATGACCTGCATTATCGTAGTGTCTGTAGACATTCGACTAAAGAGGAAATTCTTTTGAATCACCTGTCGCACATGAAGTAATTTAGGGTGTGGATGTGAGATATGAGCGTCAATTTTTATCTCTATAACACCCACACCATTCAGTAGAGCTCATCAAACTGCATCGAATGAGCTAAGTTTCATGAGTGGCTCAAGCGATGGAGCAAATCGTCGTGGAAAATGCTTTTTTTGCTTTTCTTCTACAGTAAAAATGCATTTTTTGTTTTAATTTTTTCCAGTAGCTTTTATCAAAAATCTGAGTTCACCATTGAATCGAGCTTGTCGGGCTGCATCTGGCTCACTCTATTCCAGAGTTGGCTCAACAAATAGAACGAATCGTTTTCGAAAAAACTCGAATCAGGTGCTAACTTTCCTTACATTTTTATCAACAGTTTTGGCTGAAAGAAGTTTCAGTCAATTATCGAGAATTAAAAGTTATTGTCGGTCTACAATGAAACAAAATAGGTTAAACGTACTTGTTACTGCATACATTCATAAAGATCTCAATATAAATTCAGATGGAATATTGAAATTATATACACAAATGCATCATCGTCGTCTTGATTTTGGTGTTTGAATTTGAAATATAAATGTTATAAATAGAGACACTAAAAATAGACTAAACACATTTGACTCAGACTTAAGATCTAAGTTTGATGCATCTTTGATTAAAAGAACCCCGTTTCTTTTTTTTTTGTTTTGTTTTACGTTATCAGTAATTTATTGGACCAACAAAAGTTTTGGCCTATCAATAAAAGCCTTGCCCATTGGTCTAAAAGTTCCGGTTACGCCGCTGTTAGACAACAATATTTTTTTTGCCATTTACTTTGTCTCATATTTTCAAAAGTTTATATATAGAAATGTGCAAAAGAATTCAGTTCGTATGTGACAGGATTAGAAAATTGACGATTAGACGAACAATATAATTTTGTAGAGAATACTAGACGATCAAGACTTATTTCAAATTGTATTTTATCATATATAAAACTTTCTCATGAATTACATTGATAAATTTTTTATACAAATTCAATGAATGAACGAATCACTGAAATGTTTCGGATACGTATCATGCTTTATTTATATTATGTATCAATCAACAATTGGACTTCACGACAATGAGAAGATTGAACTGTCCAAAGGCTACATCAATGGCATATATCCTAGAAAAAAATCAGTCACGATAAAATACTTAGTATGTAGAGTTCATCTTTAAAAGATAGGATAGACGAAGACCTATCCTCAAAATTATACACTGTCAAAGAGAAAAATTAGGGAAAAATTTAGTTCAACAATGACTTTCGCTATGTATGAAAAAAGATGTAATGGAACGCTGTTTTTTCTCTTATTATTAAACTGGTGTCGTTTATATTCGTAATTTATCTAATTTTGCTCACGATTGAACTATTTAGAATTGATGTTGCACTTTTCATATAACGATTCAAATCGAGATCGAAAAAGATAAAACTTGTAGTTATATTTGACTTCTAATGGATTTTTATAAAAATAGAATCTATTTTGTGTCCGAAAATATCATAAAATGAATGTTATCACAATGAAGCCTTTACGGTAAAGATTAGAAAGAAAAGAAAATGGAGAAATGTAATGATGACTTACATTTCACTAGGCTTTATTTTTCATTGTCAAGTACTAAGTCATTCGCTTTTAAGATCTATGTAAATAATAGAGATAATGATACAAGTTCGTCACTATCAACTGAAAAGAAAAAAAGATCAATTACAGAGAACTTTAAAGGGAAAAAGCACATACTTGTTTGCCATTGATTCCAATCGATCTACAATGATTGACTTTTTTTCTTAGAAATTCTTTGTTTAGAAATTAATTTTAGCAAGCGATTTTCATTGGTATATACACATTTCAGTAAAGCTAACGTTAATGCATTGAATATATATTATCTTTAGACATACAAAAAAAGATTGTGATTTTGATAATTAAAAATATTTGATTTAATTCACTCAAAATTAGATGAGTTCATCCTGTGATAACTCTGCAGTCATAGGTAAACCGTCAGTTTAGATTCTATTTTCGAGAGAGTCGAATTAATTTCTATCATTAAAATACTGAATCATTCTAAACTGAAGCTGGTAGTTATTGCAGCTTGAAAGACCATATTGTTGTTTAACTAGCATAAAATAAATTCTTTTTTTTAATATTTTGTACTGTGAACTTTTTCTTTTATGCGTCCTTCATTCATCTTAGAAGTGGTATTTATGCAAGATTGTCTTCTAAATCTGTTGACAGCTCGTATTTCTCTATTGCGCACACAGATTAAAAAAAGAACGCAAAAAGACACCTGATAACGATCTTTGTTGTAGTGTGTATGATAAAGTAATTATAGATATGATCAAGTAATCTTTATTCTCTTATTCTTCTGTTTCTTATTTCGTTTTATATGTAATACATTTGAAAAAGTTCGTCATGATTTATTATTCAATTTTCATATGGTCTTTACTTATCATAACAACTGTTTCGAAAGCAAATGTCGATTTTGATATCTATGGTTCAACGGCAAATGGATGGGAGTTTGTTAAAGACTTTTTGAGACAAAATATTCGCGAACAACGAGATATAGGTACATCTGTAGCAATTTATCATCAAGGAAATTTAGTTGTTGATTTATGGGGTGGATGGTTCGATCGAACACAAATGAAACCCTATGATAATAATACATTACAATTAGTATTTTCAACATCGAAAGGTTTAGTAGCTGTAGCTGCGGCACTTTGTGTTCAACGCGGTCTACTTGATTATTCAGCATTAGTAACAAAATATTGGCCAGAATATGGAAACAATGGCAAAGAAAATACAACTGTAGCTGACATTCTTTCACATCGTGCTGGATTACCTTTCGAGAATTCATCACTTGAACAATCTTCCAATTGGGAAGCAATGATACATGCATTAGAGCAGCTAAAACCAGTATGGCCACCTGGAACAACACATGGTTATCATGCATTAACATATGGTTGGTTAGCTGGTGAACTTGTTCGACGTGTTGATCCAATGAAAAGAACTTTAGGAGGATTTATTCGTGATGAAATTGCAAAACCATTAGATATTGAATGGTATATTGGTTTACCATCTGAACAAGAATATCGAGTCTCACCAATAGATTTCAAATCCTATGGAACATTTAATCAAACATTACCTGATTCTTATGAAGCGTTTAATAGTAAGACTACACATCAAGCAGAAATTCCGGCTGCTAATTCAATAACTAATGCTCGATCTGTAGCAAAACTCTATGCATCTTTAATGAGTGATTTAGACAATAACAAATATAAACGATTATTAAATGAAGAAATCTTAAAACGGGCAACTAAATCGAATACACCTGATGGTGAACTTGATTTTGTAATACACTTTCCAACTAAATTTAGTATGGGTTTTATACTTTTGGATGATATTTTTCCATTATTGGGACCTGGAGTATTTGGTCATAATGGTTAATTATATTATTTTTATTTATTTTTTTCAATTAAATTCTTTTTTTCTTTTTAATTTTCAAATTTCAGGAGTTGGAGGAAGTATTGGTTTTGCTATACCATCAAAGAATTTTGCATTTTCCTACGTTATGAATCGAATGGATGCTGAAATAGCCATCGATGTTGATCTTCGTTACAAAGCAATGTTAAACAAAATTTCAACTATAATTAATACTAGTACTACTACTCCTTCTACTACTACTGATAATAATAATAATACAAGTTTTCATAAAAAACTCTCTCCATATTTATTATTTTTATGTTCTATCCTATTTTTCTATCAAGTTTATTTGTAATTAATCAATAAGAAATGCAACTAACAAAGATTTCAATAAGTATTTTGTTTTCTTTTTTTTGATTAAAAATTTATTTCAATTAGATATATGTCCATCATAAATTTCATGTATCTCGATTAAGTTTTTATCTAATTATGAACAAAAAAAATTTGATTTTATATTTCTTTTAAAGTTATACTATTTTGTGTCAATTCTATCTCAAATATAATAATTTTCTTTTTTAATTGAAAATAAAAAATTCGAAAGTGAAAGCGATAGATGAATTGATCTATTTTGACTATTGACAAATTTTAATGCATATGATTAATATAGACAAATAAATTGATAGTTTTTCTTTATCCTGATTTACTATTAACAAATATTTCCTAAAACATCAAAGCGGAACTAATTCGAGATATATCTGATAATAAACAATAAAATAAAGTCAGATTTGTTTAAGATTATTATGTTTTACAATGAAATTCATTTTTAAAGATTTCGTTTGTTCTTTTTTTTTATTTAAAGATAAATAAAATAAAATCATTTTGTATTCGTTTATGTTGAATTGTTCAGTAATTAGAGTTTATAATAGATTAAATAAGAAAATGAATTTGAAATGTTTTTCAAGAAGAAAATCATCTTGAATGATTATGACGATTAATTCATTTGAAGATTTTTGTGTTTTGCTAAAATGAGAAAGAAAGAGCAACACAAACAATTGGAATTCTTATGACCATTTAGTCAACCATTCAAATATTTAATTGTATAAAAATACCCTCTTATTTTATTTTAATATTGCATTATCAAATTCTCTTGAAATTTATTTTTATTGGATATCTCTATTAATTAAACATAGAATTAAATTTCAAAGAGTAAATAAATAACAGTTTATTGTTATTGATCGATCAATATTTCGAAAGAATAAATTCAATAATGACACCAACGGCTGCAACGATGAGTCCGAGAGATTTTGCTAAATTTCAAGCATGTGCAGAGATTGTTCTGTTTTTTTTATGTATATCGGATTGCTGATTGGGTTCGACTTATTTAATCGTTTGTTGTAGTTAAGGATTACTTTGATAAGGTAGATTGATATTGACTTGACCTTGTTGAAATTTTTTTCAAACCATTTCGGTGTTGTTCTACTGCTATTCGTATTGTTAATTTTTGACTTGTGTCCTAATTACTATTAATTGATAATAAGAATTCATTGGAATTCTTCATAATCATATCATATGCTCGATTATAGATTCTTTAATATTGCACAGGTCACATCATCAGATTTAAGAATACCAGTTTTTATTGTTGGTCCATATATGTTTACTATAAACAAGAATTAAAGCTTGTTAGCGCAGCTTCTTGCTGGTTGAAATGTGGAACTCACATATTCCTCATAAGCTATAATATAACATTATTTGCTAAAGTCTATAAAGGAGAGTGTCCGTAATGGAGAGGGAGTCGCGAAAACTTCGACTTAAAGCTTACACTCATTATTTTCTTCGAAAATATATGTGAGTTCCACAAAAGTTTCATTGTTAACCTTTTATTTTAGTTTTAACTAATCCAATGGCGTAAATAGCAACAATTAAAACATCTTTAAGCGTGTTTATCCAATCATTTGTATTATGTTGAAGGTTTTCAGTCAATGACTTTTCTTGAGGAATCAAAGAACGAGTTATCTGTAATTCTTGATCACTATTGAACTTGATTCTTTTCAGTTCTCGTATTGGTTGATAATTATCGAAACTTAATTCACAGCTTAGTAATTGTTGTCCATCAAACACCTAAATGTTTATCATCCACTTCCGGATAATTCATCAAATTCGTTATGTTCAATTTTTTCTGTTGTGTCATAAAATCTATTCAATAAAAATATTGAATTGTTCATTCTGTTACAAATTCAAAATCTGCTTCTAAATATAGCAGTGTTTATGGTTAGTTCACCGAT
Source organism: Rotaria sordida (assembly GCA_905250125.1). Taxonomy (NCBI): domain Eukaryota; kingdom Metazoa; phylum Rotifera; class Eurotatoria; order Philodinida; family Philodinidae; genus Rotaria; species Rotaria sordida. The sequence goes on along the minus strand of CAJNOL010001236.1, from coordinate 48,836 downwards.
GTCCATGAATATAGCAGCTGAAGAACTACATACTTTTTTGCACTAAAAAAAATATCGAATCACTATGTTCAAAAAATATTTTATAAATAAACTTAGGAAAGTCTACAAGTCAGATCTTCTGACATCGCTATTTTTCAATGGTATATCATTCTAGAGTGAATTTAAAAAAAAGAAAAAGAGACAAACTCGGAAAGTACTTTCAACAGACAAAGAATAAACGAGCTAATAAAGAAACGTAATTCCCTTTTAGGAGTATGGCTAAAATTTGCTGATAAAAAATAAAAGGTAAAATTGAGACTCATGCACTATTGTATCCTTTGTAACTTGTCTTTCGATTAATCCTTCTATTGCTTTAAAAGTATCATCCAATTTCTTAGTCGTTAATAATTAATTCTTTACAGTCAACTTTTGGTCAAAACGAAATCAACACTCTGTTGTCGTATTTTTTCTCGTTTCTTCAATTTCCTTCCTTTTTTTGAATTTTGCTCAATTTGTAAACGCCTCACAGCGTCACAAATGAAGCATATGCATAATAAAAAAAACCAATAACAACGTATATATAAAACACAAAAATTCTAAAAAATTTAACAGAATATTGTAAACAAAATTTTTCATGATCGATGTATTATAAAGATAACTTCTTTTTTCAAACTCTGGATGTGGGTGTGGGTTATTGGCATATCCACACTCACACTCACACGCCGCTAACATCCACATCCACACCCGCTCGCCAGCAAAAACGACGATGTTTTGAGTTACATCAAGCGAATGTGAATACTAAGTTGTGAACAAATTCGTTTCAGCAAATCGTCTATACCGTCCTCAACTGACTACCTCGACATAGAACAAAGTCAAACAATTCAAATACTCCATGTCAAAATATCGCGTAAAGTTCTTCTGGCAAAAAAAAGAGTCTTTTTTAAAAATATAACTTCATGAAAAATAAGCGAATGAAAATGTCTAAAAGCCAAATAACGTGTCACCACCATACCACTTGCAACTTATCATTTTTCTTCAGAACATCCTTATATTCATCTTTTACATTTTGTCCGAATTCATTGTTCCAAAGGTGGAGTGCAATTAGGGTCTGAATGAAAAGCTGAGATAGCAAATAGTCACATAAGTAGTCAAAAGAGTTTTACAGTGTTAACGATGAGAGCATTGACGAGATGTTGCGCCCCTTCATCTCTGATTTTATTCGACCCAAGGTTGAGTGTAGTAAGTGTCTGTGTGAAAGAACAAGGCATTGAAGAGCAAGCTGAGCAGAGAGTTGTACTTTACTGTGTTGTTAATGAGAGCATTGGCGAGATGTCGTGCACCTTCGTCTTCGATTTTATTCCACCCAAGGTTGAGTGTGGTGAGTGTCTGTATGAAAAGATGATGTAATGAAAATCGAGATATGTAAGAAATGGTGTTTTACCTTATTGCTCGTGAGAGCATTAGCCAAATGTCGTGTACCTTTGTCTTCAATTTTATTCCACCCCAGATCGAGTGTGGTGAGGGTCTGTGTGTGAAAAGACGAAGTGATGAAGAGCCAGATAAGTAGAAAATGGAGTTTTACCGTGTTGTTGGTAAAAGTATTGGCAAGATACTGTGCCCCTTGGTCTCCAATTTCATTCCACCCAAGGTTGAGTGTGGTAAGTGTCTGTATGGAAACACGAGGTAATGAAGAGCAATATGAGCACAGAATGGTGTTTTACTGTATTTTCGGTGAGAGTATTGGCAAGATGTCGTGCGCCTTCGTCTCCGATTTTATTCGACAAAAGGCTGAGTGTAGTGAGCACCTGTGTGAAAAATCAAGATCATGAAGAGCAAGATGGTTAGAGAATGGTGTTTTACCGTTTTGTTGGCGAGAGCATTGGCGAGATGTTGTGCACCTTTGTCTTCGATTTTATTCCACCCAAGGTCGAGTGTAGTAAGAGTCTGTACAAAAAGTCGAGATGATGAAGAGCAAGACGAGTACAAAGTGATATTTTACCGTATTGTTGGCGAGAGCATTAGCAAGATGTTGTGCCCCGTGGATCCCGATGTTATTGTCTCGAAGGTTGAGTATGGTGAGCGTCTATATGAAGAACATGGGTAATGAAGAGCAAGATAGTTAGAAAATGGTGTTTTAACCATGTTGTTGATGAGAGCATTAGCAAGATGTTGTGCCCCATGGACATCGATTTTATTGTTTTGAAGATTGAGTGTCATTAATGTCTATGTCAAAAGCTAAGATAGTGAAGAGAGAGTTGAGTAGAAAATAATGTTTTACCGTGTTGTTGGTGAGAGCATTGGTGAGATGCTGTACTCCTTCGTCTCCCATTCCATTACACTCAAATTTGAGTGTGGTGAATGTCTGTATGAAAATTGAAATGGGTTATAGGTTCGAGAGAAACGCAGAATGGTCGTGGTTGCTCCTGTCTTGAAAAAATGTATCATATTGGCAGAAGGGGTCTCATTTGAAGGGATTCGCAAAATAAACTTGAGTGAACTATTCTGACAAAAGTAAACAGAAGTGAACGGATGCAATGCACACGTAGGATGACTGTATTTTACTACTTCTCTTCCCGTCGGTAGTTTTGTGTATCCTCTCTTGTTCTTTTTCTTTGCTGTAGTTTTGGTGCATCGTAACATGTGGCATGATGATAGAGGAGAATATTCAGAAGAAGACAGCAGTCGGACTCAAAGTTAATGTATCGGTAGATTGAGTGTATTGAAACGTAAGAATCTTTCTGTAAGAGTATTTCTGCTGATATAATCAGATAACCTATCCAGCGGCGTAGCCAAGGGAGAGACAAATGGACAATTGTCCATTTCATTTGGAGATTTGCCCCTTGAAATTTTACTTTTTCAGAATTGTTTATTTATTTTTGAATTAGATAGTAATTCTAATTCTTTTCTTCCATCTGAATCACACATGCATTTTTTGCTTGTTCTTTCTGTGAAGAATGAATAAAAGAAGAAGAAGAAAAGAATCGCTTCTGGTATTTTCACCAGGGTTGCTAGATGAAAAACTTAAAAATCAGAAAAAAATCAGCATTTTGTTTCGAAATCGGACACTAATCAGAAAGAGTAACTTTTTGCAAACCAAGGACTATCATGTTGACATACTTGCACAAAAGGGTTCACTATTTTTTGTTTATTGATTCATACTTTGTTTCCAAAAGTATTTCATAGTAAAGAAAGACAACACAACCAGTATATAGCTTAGAGTAAAAGACCGTATACTGTAAGCTAAGGAGATTGATCATAGTCAGATCAAATGAATGCTTCCACTCACAAACCAACTATTTCAAAACATGAGCTCCCAATAGCGTACACAGACCGAGATGTTTAAATTTTAAGATATTTATAGTTTGTCATGTACCCACGCTACGAAATTTCATCAACACTTGGTGTTCTTTTTTTCATCATGGTTGGATGGAGTATGACCATTTACATAAGAAAAAAAATATCACGCCTATTAAAAAGCAAATTCTACGAAGTCTAAGACAAATTTTTTTTAATTATAAGGGTAATAAACAAAAAACTCTAGTTGCTGCCAAATTGCTTTTGAATATGTGTAATATTGTTTCTCCGTATATAAATAGTCGTGTTCCATCCAACCATGACGAAAAAAGAAAACTAAATGTTGATAAAATTTCGTAGTGTGGGCACATGAAAAACTGTAAATATCTTAAAATTTAAACATCTCGATCTGTGTACGCTATTGGCAGCTCATGTTTTAAATTAGTTGGTCTGTGAGTGAGAGCATTCATTCGATTCGACTATCACCAATCTCCTTAATTTGCCATTGCACGGTCTTCAATTCTTAGTTAATACAAAAAAAAACTAGAAAAAGACACCTAGTATCGGATTCTTTTATGAAAAATATGCGCAAACAAATCATATATAGAAACAATGCAGATCAAAAAATCTTACGAAAAATAATAAAGGTTATAGAACATAAATTCCATATTATTTTTCAAGTTTTTCTTTGCTTAAAATTCCTTCAATAAATGTTTTTGAGCTAAAATATGTTTGCAAAATTGTTCAAACAAAAAAATAATTAGCATTCACTCTTCAGTTCAGCAACGCAACAATTTACTGATATATTAAAGCACTTGGCAGTGGTTGTAGAACTCAGAAACTACGAGAGATTAAGAAAGGAAAGAAGGTAGCGAAATACGAATCTATAATATTATTGAGTTATACTCATAATTAATTTCGCTAGTAAAATCACTATCTAAAAACGTTTGGAATTCGACAACAAATCAGAAAAAAAAATCAAAATCAGAAGATTAGAAAAAAATTAGAAAAATGTTCAAATTTCAGAAATTTTCCTGACTTTTCAGAAGATCTGGCAATCCTGGTTTTAACTGTAAGCTTGAGTGAACATGAATTCGGTTTTATTGGGGAAATGCTAACCACGTAAAGGTAGAGAAGAATAAATCAAAGAGAAGAGAGACAAGAGCCCAGATCGAACTGAGCGATATCTTAAAGGCCATAGAAATCTGACTCCATGATGACGACAAAGTTTACCTTATATCGGTGATATGTGTCAATAACTGAATTCAGTCGTCTACACACATTATGAAGTGAAAATAATATTGTTAATTCAGAGACATTGTCCAGAATGCGATATACAAGCTCAGCAGGTAATGTCAAAAGGGATGAAGTACCTTTACTAGACATTAATGTTGTTTGCTTTCAAACTGTATGCGTTGTTAAAATAAATGTCTGTTGAAATTTCTTTTTCTTTATGTCGATTTATTTATTGACAATATGTCATGAACTTCCATCATGGTTGTGCAATTTTTTGCCTACATAGAGAACTGAAACAAGTAGAATGTGACGAATACACCGACAAGGTGAATTCGTAAAAGTAACTATACATAAACCATTTTTTCACTCACATTTCATATGAAATTTTCATGTGCGTGTTGTTGATTGTTTGCAAGAGTTTTCATTGCCCTTAAATATGTTCATGAATTCTATTAAATTTTTTTCCCCTTCATTTCGTTGTGGCGTTTAGGATAAAAACAAAAAGAGAATAAAAATAAGCAAAATTTTTGAAGGAGAGTGTGGGTGAGGGTGTGGGGTGTGGGTATGGGTGTGGAGTGTGGGTGAGGGATGGAAGTGTGGGTGTAGGTGTAGGTGTATGTGTGGATAGATGTGGGCGAGGGTCTGGATGTTGATCTAGATCTTCTGATGTAACCAACACCCACACATCCACACCCACGTTCGCATCAATATCCACATCCCACATTTAGAAAGTTTTTGTTTTAAATATCCATTCACTTTGCTCATTTTCTTTTGATATGTTTGAAAGTCCTTGTCCGATTTAATAGATATTATTAACAAAAATATTCAAAACTTTTCGAATTAATTAGATCAAATAGAATGAAGGATAAATATGAAAATATATTAACAAATGTGACGGATGAATAATCACAAATTATTAGATCATGAATTTTTCTGCGAAAGAAAATCTTTTTATGCCAAAACTATGAACGATTATGAAACAGAGAAAAATACACATGTCTGTGAATTAATGAAAGAAAGAAAAAACCTTTGTCAGTGTGATATGGAACAGGCTTGTTGTCATTTGTTTTATCGTCAATAAGATTTCATCGTTTGATATATGACAACAAATTTCGACACAGAAAGTTCATTGAAGCCACATTGCAATCCAATTCGTCATGTGTTTAACAACGAATAAATCTTCTTGGGATAAATGACTATGATCGATAAGCCATTGACGAAGATTTTTATCAACTTCATCTGTTAATGAACCTCTGATGTAAAGACCACGAAGTTTTTTATCTTTCCACAATGAAAGCACTTGTAGAATAAGTGAATCGACGAAAACTGTTGAATTTTCGAAGACTAGACTCAAGTCACGAAGATGATTAAACTTTTGTGCAATAGTATCTAATTGTATTGAATCAACTTCTCGAAAATTGGTAATTTCAAGATGTACAATTCGTTTCTGCAATAATTCACATGTATATACATCGTTGAGTACAATATTTAAACAATTGAAATCGATTTGCAGATGCTCGAGATTAGGAGCAGCTTGAACAAGATGAAATATTTCATATATTCCCTTTACGTAGAGACGTTTCAATTTAGGTAAATGTAAGACGATCGATTGAGTTGATTGAGATGTAACTATAGATGAGAGAAATTAATAATAATTATTCAATAAACTAATACTGAAAAAACCTTCAGAGAGCTTATTTTTTTTCTTGAGTTTTAGTGAATGCTTCCTTTTCGGAGCATATTGTTTTCATAAAATTTTAATTTCAAGTTTTCACTCGAAACTTTGTCGACGTCTAGGTTCTAATTAGATTAATTTGCTTACAAAATTTCAGAATTTTTCACCATTTAATCTTTCTAAGATATGAGTTGTTCGAAATCTTCATATTTCACACAATATCAATAGAAATATGCCTGTGCTTGAGAAAACTCATATCTTAGAGAAATCAGATCACAAAATTCTGAAACTTTTGTACTCAAGCTAATCTTGCCGACAAAGTTTCAGATGAAAATTTGAAATCTCGATTAAAATGGAAGAAGAATACAAACTATCTGGAAGTTTTTATAGTCTAGTTATCACCTGATATTAGCACAAATATGCGTTCGAAAACTTTCAATCATATAAACATCTCCCGTAGAAAAGTATATTGTTCACCAATGACGGGAAAAAAAAGTAATATATCTTTATTGAATTCTGTTCATGATTTTCTTTTAAGAAAATATTTTGAAACCTACTCTACCATCAAGAAAACACACATAGCCTGATTAATGAAAGCACAGTGGAAATATTAAGTTTGTTTTTATATTACTATTTTTAACGCATCCTGTATACTACTATTCACTGAATGTGTTACTTCGCAGAATTAACAAGATAAAAAAGACAGTGGAAAACTAATGTAGCTTTCAAAAGATAGAATATGAGTGTGTAAGACATCCGCAACTTCATTTGAGAAATATGTTTTGAACTATGATGAAAATTTAGTGAAGATATGATATACATACAAATGATAGAAAATCTTTTATTTTCTTCATATATACTACAACTAGAAGATATGTAACAATTTTTCAGATCACATAATTTCTAGAGCTGGTATCATTGATACTAAATCAGTATTGTTCTGAAGAAAAGAGTGACTATTTTCGCACAATCTATGGTCTCTATTTCAGAAGAAATATTCAGTTATATTCACTGTTCAATCAAATTACGATAGTTTACCAAAATTAGATATTAACTAAAGCTTGGCATTTCTATATAATTTAATTATTCCTAACCATTCAATTTTTGTAATATTCTTCAGATGAAACACTCAACTTCGACGGTCATATTGTAAATGAAGCAGCAATTAATCTGTTGCATGTACTTTTTGAACAGATACGAAAATAAGGTTTGAAAATTAGTGACTTTGTTTTCTTTATGAATCCTCTGAATCAGTCAATGGATTCATTCTACTTTATCTCTATATACATTTCTTACAATGGCTAAGACTTTCAAAATCTAAATTTTGCAATAGAAAAAATTCCTTGTGAAGGTTAACATACGTTCTTTCGAATTCTTTTCTGAACCAATGGCCAGCGTTCGAAGTCGATGAAAGTGTTGCACAATCAAATGTATATCAGTTGAACATTGTTCACCAAAAATTTTTAATTCTTTAACTTTTCGTGTGTATTCTGAACCAGCCAACATGTAATTAGCTATTGTTGCTGGAATGATAATTGAAAATAGATCATACGGAATTGTATGAATTACTGCATATTTATTTGATTTATCTAACAAACATGTTATTCGAATATGAATTGGCCATGTAGACAGTAAAGTATCTACTTCACTATGTGATCTAGAGAAATAATACATAATAAATAAATGGATGTCAACAAGTGATGAAGGTAGAATTCGAATGAAATTTTCTCCATTAACAAACTGTGCATCTTCTGTACGTACATTTAATGCCAATCGTTGTAAAGATGGCATCTTACTCAGAATATAAGCAATTTCTTTTAATGACCAATATATGTTTATTGAACGTAATTGAAAATCTTTTAGATGAATAAGAGATGATACATTTGCTAATGTCGATTTTGAAACAGATGATAATTGATCAAAGTCAATATGTAAGCGCTTAATATGTGGTACAAGTATGAAAAGATATTCTAGTGTTTTATTTGTCTTTAAGTTTACTATCAACTCTTCAATGTTCGGATAAGAAATAGTTTCGTCATTTCTAGTTGCAGTTAGATTAAAATCGATTGAATCAGAATCGAATGATATATATTTCAGTCGATTATTGTTAGCAGCTAGAACTTTTTCCAGTGAATCTTCTGCATAATTATCTAGAAGATTTCGAATATCAAGTTTGACAAGTTTTAAAAGATCAGTGATATTGTCAAGAAATAAATTTAGTTGTCTATCGATGAAATTTACAAGTGATAATGTATATAATTGTGGAAATATTAAAGATAATTTCAAATGAAAGAATGTTGAATTTAATTTGTTGGACATAATATTTTCCCATTGTCCATTGAACACAAATGATCGTACTGATAGACCAATTTGAGGAATAATCTGTGTTGCAACAAAGTCAAACTGTTTATATGTAACATACTTGAGATTGACATAATGACAATAATCAGTTATTGCCGAATTTAGACGAGAATTTAGATTAAAAAATGAATAAAGAATTTCGGCACCACGAAGATATTGACATATGAATAATATCATTTCATCTGGTAACATTTCGAAAGTTGAAACTTCTTCCATTCGAAACTTGAATACAATCTGACTTAGACGAAAAAAAAACAAGTTGTGAGACACGCGTGTCGACAAAAAACACAAAATCCATCTATTCTTTTGCATGTATGTGATGTAGATGCAAGGAAGAGAAACGATTATGTTTGCATAGTCAGTATAGTGGTTATGAGTGCACAAACGTGGAGTGTAGGTGTGGACTCTGGTGGATGAAGAAGTAACACACATTCGCACCAATCAACAAGCAAAACTGCGTTGGATGATAAGCCGCACAGTATATTTTTTGGAAACACGCAATTTTTCTTTGAAAAATGTATGCAAGGGTCCCTCACATGTGTCTTTTTTATGAAAAATTTCTTTTTTCAAAAAAATTGCTTGTTTCTTTAACGGTCATTTTCTAAGTGAATATATAACCACTTGGGAGCAATAGAAACTCATTTTCAAGTACGATATTTAGATGTTCGCCTGCTATGCGAAACTTGCTTATTGTGCAGTGTGGCTACAATGTACTGTTGAGTTACAAGATCTTGTCCGAATCATATATTTTTTACTGAGAGTTGGAAATTCCTAGCTTTTTTAAAGAGCCTTGTATATTAAGTTAAAAAATTACATTTGACTTTTACGATGCGCATTAGTATAAGCTAAAAAATTAGTAAAATGAGTGTGGGGTGTGGGTGTGGAAACAGATGAAGACAAACCATTCACCTACACATTCATACCCACACCCATCGATCGACTGTAATCTGAAGTGCAACATTTGGAGTTTACCAATCGAGTACTCATTGTGAACATATATATTGTTCTGAATATCGACCTCTGAGTGTGGATGAAGAAAAGATTCTTATCCACATCTCAGATCAGTTGACTGAAACACGTTGCAATCATTCGAATTTCATATACAATAGTGATTTGCAGGACGTCGTGTAACTCGACTGCATCTTTTTTGCGCCTACGACTTCACATTAAGTGTAAGTGTACGAAACTGAATAGATCTTGTAATTTCGATGTCTGAACTACTATACTGATATAGTCAAATATATCTATACTATAATTTGATGAAATTAATCGAATAATTTGAAAATATACGAAATGATATTCTTGCTGAATATTTAATCCAAATATTGAATTTCGAAGTTCTGTATTGTTGAAATGAAATATTTTCAAATCAAATATGTGACAATAAGCAAGCATAATCATTTCTAGGACAACACCCGTCCATCAATATTGGAACATTTTATCTCAATATTCAACAAAAAAAGCTAACAATTTAAAAATAATTTTTGGAATACTTTCATAAGAATTCTTATCAATTCTCCTTGCGGATACACAAATGTTGAACGATAGCATGAAGGCCAATGTTCAATTAACTATCTTACAATGAAACTATAATAATTAGTTTTTTTTTCGATTTGTATCTTTTGGAAAAGAAAAACACAAGAAAACATGACGAGATGAACGATGATAAATTTTCAAACATGATTTGAAGAATCAAAATGCATTGTTAAATTGATTTTTGTAGTTACAGTCAACATACATGACTGTCTAGGTGAAAGGCATAAAAGAAAAGTTGTTATTAAATGAATAACGTATGTGACGAGAGGAAGACGTATACTTTTTCATTCAAGCGTATCTTTTGGTAGTCTTTCATCGTGCAAAGTTACACGTGCAATTCAAACGACAACAAGTTTAATAATCTATCTGCGTAATAAAGCATGGTTTTTTGTATTCCGCTTAGTCTACTATGAAAATTTTCTATTTTTAGTTTTAAAACAATGTCTTCTTTTTTTTTGATAGATATGTTGTGGTGTGGGTCCTGATGGTTGTTGTTTCTGTGGCATTCCTTGCAATTGTTGGAGAGGATCTGGTGCTTCAGATGGAGGGTGAATAATCAACTTCTTAATTTCTCTAAAAGAGTTTTTTTTTTTGTTGGCATTTTAGACCTATTCAAAGTCAACCAGCAGGATACTACTGATTGTAACAAATTGAACTGATTGTTTTTTTTTGCCTCATTTACATTGTATCTAACCACGTAACACATGTGATTTCGTTGTCTATGAAACAATCAACATAGACAAAGACACCACATTCAAAAGTGCATTATAACATATTCTACAATAAAAATCATTTACTTCAACTGGTTTCAACGCTTCAATCAAATCAAATCAACAATGAGATCAACTGAAAAGGTGCATTTCGAAAGATTTGTTATATAATGCACATTGAACATTGTAAAATATATTACTTCTCGAACAGTTTCAATCGTTATAAACCACCAAGTATTAGTATTTTCATCGTGTTGATGTGACGCATCGTGTGTTGTCGATTGGAAATAATTGAATATTGTCTTGTTGAAAGGATTAAATTTGATAATTAAGTCTCGTTATCGAGTAGAAATGTGCTCAATATTGAATGAACTTATCAAACACATTGACTAAATTGTCGAATGAACATGTTGTGAACAATCAAGTAAGAAAAAATTGCGAAATTCCTGTTATATACGCTTGCGTATTCAGTAAATCAAGGTTTTTTTCTGTAGAGACATGGCCATTGCGAGCAAAGCTCGTTTCATTTCGCTTCTTTTGAGGGATATTGACGTTTGTCTATGCAAGACAAAAAAAATAAATGCATTAGTCGACTCTTTTGTCTTTTAGATGCTCTGACAGCCTTCAGCAGATATTGTGATTCTAATTCATATGTTACACGAATACTTAGGTTTACATATGAACTGACTGTATAGTTCATAATATTTTTATTGACTTGTGTCAGTCGTTCGACAGATGTCGATGATATACTTTGACATGCATGTCGAAATAAATATTGTTGAAATAGTGACAGACGATTTAAATTTGTTTGTTCAAATAAATCACACAGAGATTCGAACCCATCTGTTGTTGGATAGCAAATCTTCCGAATATTTGTGCATGTCTAATTTGCCAATATAACTTTTACTAACGAACACCCAACACACAAATATCATTCATGCATAATTCAGTGAATTGAGCGTCGTATACTATTGACTGACTAAATGAGCTCGATGGAAAATAAAATCCATGACCATATTCTTTTCCTCATAATACAGACTTAATGAATGTAATGTATACATAATCATAGGTAATCTCATCATGTTTACCAATAAGTTGATGATCGAAATTATGTCGAATTAAATTTTCAGTCGTTTTATGAGAACAGCCATGAAAAAGTATAAACTCTGTTTGATTATGTCCATCTTGAGTATCAATCATTGTTTTCTGATCGAAATAGTCTAAACGTCAATTACGATTATTAGAGTTGAAATGGCTAGATCGTACACTAGTTTATGGTATTCGGTTGAATACTTTGATAAGTTTTTCAACAATTCATTGGATAATAAATTAAATTCTTCTTGTTTTAATGATAAGAGATAGAACACTTTACTACTGCATTGGTATCTAATTATGAATACACAATAGCTGCATCAAGTTTGAGTGTAGATACGATCTTTTCTTTGCCTTCACCCACCCACTCGTCGATGCCCACAAAATAGTCGTATTTTTCTCTTGATTGTCATACCGTGCAGCATCTTGCTGGCGTTCTTCGTACGAGAGAAATAACTGATTAATATCAAGGTATATGTTTAGAAGTTTTTTGGCTAATTATGTATTTGTATCAATGTCGACAATTAGGCTACTAAAATTTCATTTCTCTTCTATCAAACCAAAATGTTTTTGTCGATTCGTACTAGAAAATCGAATTCGAAAACGCAATGCGTGATCATCAAAAATTTGAGTTGAAGAGTAAACGCTTTCTTTTCACACAGAGATCTTCGGCAATCAAGAAACTTGTTTGACTTATTCTCTATGGAGAAAGAAAAGAGGCCGTCTGACTCTATCATAATAGCAACAGAGAAATCCTAAAAGATGGCAATCTAGCAGGCAGACAATGACATCTCTCTTTCTTTCTACGCCAATATGTTCACTACGTCTATGTCTCCTATGCGTCGACACAATCGCTATTTCTAAAGAACATACAATATCATGTTTTTTTTCTTTGTCCACAAATAATCATGTCGTAAACCAGACATTCTAAAGAAAATACGTAAATATACAATGCAGAAAGGATGATTTCTCGCAATGAAAAGGTATTGAAGTTGAAAATTTTATTGATAGTTGAGAACAATTAGAATTCATTTAAATATTAAACTATGCTCTTACATTAACCTTTTGTTTTCTTTTAGTTTGCTTTGATACTAAAAAATAATTTATTTTAAGTTCTATTTGGCAAGAGAGTTAATGAAAATATATGACAGTCGAAATCTTATTTCTGCTTGAGAGCATAGACTTCAATTTCGACAGTTTTGAAATAATGCGAACCAGTAAATGTGAGACGTCCTTTACCAGTTGAATCAATATAATCAGTAGGAAACATAATATTACTACGAGTATTTTGATTACTATTTGAATAAGTACAAATATCCCATAGACCAAAGGTCGGTCCCATGCTTGCTTTACAACCAATTGCATTTCGACCTTCAGCATTTATTTGATATTTAGTAGGCAAAAGTTTATGCGGATTAATTAGTGTGAATAGAAATGCGTCCGTATCCATCGACCATTTCCAATTTTCTTGACTTTCCCAATTGGCCGATGTATATCCACCAAATAAATGTCCGCTCGATGATTGAATTACTGTCAATGTTGCACCTTTTCTATCACAACAACGATAAAAATCGGTACTAGAAAATCCGTCTCGTGTGGCTTTATAAACGAGCCGCCACATTTGATTTCGTTTTCCGTAAAATTCGTTCAACTGAATTTGATGTTCTTGACATAAAAGTGTTCCATCGGAGAAATATTCTTTTCCGCGACGAATATCATGTTCAAGTGAACTTTGAACTTGTGAGTTCAATTTGATAGGTGGTATGGTCATTTTGATACGAGGTTTATGCCGATCAAGAGAAAGTTGAATTTGAGTGAGTTTCTCATTTAATTGTTTGATATCATGTTCGAAATAATTATTCTCGAATTTATATTTTCGTAATTCCATCGAAATTTGATCTAAATCAGCTTTGATAGTAGAAGTTCTCGATGTCATCAGTTCCTTTATACGGTTGCGTATACGATCGGCTGTTTGTGTGACACTTTTCAATGCTTGCTCCTCCCATTGGTTGATATCATGAAGAAGAGCTTTTAGTTGAGATTGCTTGATCTTCGATGAATGATCCACGATCTGATGAGGTAGATTACTTCTGTCATGGCATAATTGCGCGAATTTAGTATCTAAATATTGACGATGTTCGCGAAAATGCGTTGAACAGAAACTATTGTGACATCCATCACATTGAACAACGCTCGTCCTTTTACAATGCGAACATTTTGCTGACAATATTTCAGCCATGTAAGAAGTAAGAGTGTGTATGTCGCCTTTCACAACACAGCAAGACAAAAAGAGAAAATGAAAATTTAACGACAAGAAAGAGAACGTTGTTTTACTAGGTAGAAGTAACAGAGTGTTAAAATAAAAGCGAAACCCAGCAGGAGAAGTTTTCTTTTAGATTGTTGAGATGCTTCTTTTTTTATTCTCAAGCAAGAGACAGCCATTAAGAATAATTACATGTCATCTTTTATGCTTTACAGAAAAAAGAAAAGTAAAAAAACATAGCAACGTTGATTATGCTTAGAAGCTGAATCAACTACGAGCACAACATGCATACCAACTCTCACCAGTAACAGTACCGAATAAGAATCGATTGAATTCCATTAGAAAACAGTGCTTATAGTGTGGAATATCCATTCAATTGACGATCAAGTTTTCTTCAATAGTTATGAATATTATCAAAACATCAAGTTTATGAAGGTACACAAATCACATATCATTTAAAATGGTGGGTTGTGAAATAAAAAGTTATTAATGTCCGAATTCTTAAAATTCTGACGTCTTCAGGAATTCGCAATATCAAAATTAATAAAAAAAAAACACTGATCAATGACGGTGTGTGCGTGAGTGTGGAGTGTGGATGTGGAAGCGGATGTGTGTGTGTGAATATAAGACCCACATCCGTACTTTGAGTTGACAACAGATCTATTTTTGCTCTAAAATCGAAATCTTGGTGCGACAAAATCTAGATGGATGTGGATCGTCTTTCCGTCCAACCACTCACTAATCCGCCACACTCGAGAACACTTCAAGAAGAGTTTTTTATTTAAAAACCAGTAGTGCAAATGTCAAACAAGAAAAAAAAGTATAGAAGAAAATAGCGACGGAAATGTCAAAATGTTTAACTCGAATCAGTATAAAATTTATTTTACAGGTCATTACCTGATAGTTTCACTCGTTATCTTTAGAATAATAATACTAGAACTTAATACGACAAGTTTATTTATGGATCTTCCAGTTATCGTGGCCAAACCCAAACTTATGCTAGAGGATAACTTTGCGTATTCCGATGGTGGATTGGTCGTACAATTCGATAAGAAAATTGGAATAGTTGTCTGAGCCGAAACATCCTGTGATGTGGGAAAATGTTCGTGTTGCAAAGTATGCATAATTGCCAATAATATCATAGAACACACCATTGCATATATTGAAGCCAGCTGTTACATGAACAAAAGAAATTCTATGCATCGAATTGATTTCATTCAAATCTCTAATATGAATAATTTTATGCAACACATTCTAAGTATGAAAATTTCGCCGGAGAAAACTGTTCTGGTATGATAGGCAACATGATTTCTTGCGTCTCAAAAAGAGTGCCACTACTACTACGAATCACTTTCCTCTGACATGTCGTGACCTGTAGTGGGAACGACGACGTAGAAACTTTGTTTTGTTCTGATGTGCACGAGGAAATAATTCAATGAGGCCGAAGTTGCATTTTGTACAAAACTAGAGGTAGATGACACAGTAGTTTGGCTAGTGATGTTGCAAAGTATCGAGTACATTGCTGCTTCAGTTATTGCATAGGCTACTGGTGAATTGATGCTAACGTCGAGATTAATATTCACTGCAAAATCGATGCTTATTACACTAATAGCTTGTGGCAAATTATGACAAAATCGTGGTAATCCATTTGATTGAACTTGAATTCATATGGGAGAACTTTCAGTGTATGTTATGCACAGTTTATGATAAAATACAGATGTATCAGTTGAATAAATTTCAGGACATGTTGAGCTATTGAATCCTGAGGTACACGTCACCGCCACGCCAGTTGTAGCAATAATTGATGCAACGGGACTTCCACTACATGTTGTACTGAATTGCGCAGCCGAAGCATTGCAATTCGAAAGTGGATTGTTTGCTATACTATGAGCACATTATGCAGTGAACAAAAGCAGTAGAAAATCATGAGATCATCCGTTGTTCAATCTCTGAATCGAAAATCCAAACTGTTCTTCGGTAAAGAGAATACTTATATTTATATCATTTCATCAAAATGTAGAGAACGAAAAACATCTTGTCTTTAGGGTGAATATGGGCATGGATATCGTTGACATGAAGACCAAGTGTCAAACTCACACTCACACTCCTTCTAAATAGATGTAAGATGGTTGCAGTCTGCTGAATCTCGATGAATAGAGAACATTGCTAAGTTCTTCTGAACGTGATCGATCTGTATTCCATCTGCCTCTCTTATCTTCATAAATCAATGCTCAAAAATTGGAATTATTGTTTAGTTTATGTATCAACTAAGCTCAATTAGCTGTATAGATGTCCAGTTTTATTCATTTTGTATGCCATAGTTCCTGGCACATATCCATCCGATTTTAAGTCAGACTATTGTTCTTTTATCTTTCTAAACAAGATATCCGTCGAATTTGACTCTCACTATCATCATTGGTAGGAACCATTCAAGCATCTTGTGAATGTGAATTCCATTCGATGTTTTTGTATGAGAATAGAACAGTTCTGAATGTTGTGTTTTTTTTCTTCATCTAATAAAAAGCAATTCAAAGTGAAAATAAAACAAAGTAGTAATAATTCGTATCTTCTCCAGTCATAATTCAATTGTTTACAAACGATCATAGATAATTATCATCATGATGAAATTATTAGAAGCATCATAGAAAAGATTCATATTTTCATTGTGACAGTACTTTCTAGGATCCATTCAATTCCATACATTCAGATGGCAACAATATCCAATATAATTTCAGTATTTCCCTTCACTAGTTAATATGCAACATCATCCAGTATCTTCTTGACACTGTCAAAAGAATCATTGCCAACTGTTGAGCATAATACAATGCTTCACTATGTGAGAAAAAACCCTTCTTTCATCTCAATATCAATCTTCTGAGTATCTTACGCAGGAAGAACGATTTTCTAGTGAATAGATTCGTTTTCTTTTTCCTGATGAATAGGATTAATGATATCTCGTCTCCCCCTTTCTGGATGTGAAATTTATTTTTTTGATTTTGGGTTTTTCGATACTAAATATTCTTTGAAGTCTCCACTATTGATCTGCATAAAAGCGGGGTGTATTGATATGGATGTGTGAAGGATGCACATAGCAGCACCTGCACTTGCACCCTTTCGTAGCCTAGGATACAGTTAGTGTACGATTAAACAGTGTATGATAAATAGATAAAAAGAAATCTTGAAATTTGATGTGCTTAGACATGAAATTGCCAGCATTAACTCGCGAATATTCGATGAAATCTTGTTGTGCACACATATTCGGACGAAACTGAACTTTTTGTATAACGAACAGATTTTTTGGAAAAAATTTATAGCTCTCATGGTTGTTTAGCATAGGATGAAAACATTGTCCAGTACAGGCTCCATAGAATTGAGCAGGGTTCAACTGAAGAAAATAACGTCGGATCAGAATAGGAATAAAAAATTGCGTCTTTGTTGTTTATTCGAAAAACAGATCGATGTGTATTCCGTAGAAAATGTTCTTTAAAAGTCTTTCAATGCCAATTCTCTCATGTGATAAAAAGCATTTGGATAACGATGATGAAAAACAATTTTCGCTTTAAAATGATAGTAAATAAAACAAGAATGACTAAATCTCAATTGACTTATCCTCACGTCATCAAGACCACAGTACTCGTCAATCAATTTCCACTAAACATGAAAATGATCGAATAATAATAAGATATTGCTACTTGTTTCGAATTTGAATATGAATCATTCATCGACTCTATCTTGAAATTGAAATCAATGATTGATCAACACTCATTGTCTACGACACATATATAGCTTAGTGTATCCTTGCATAAAGTTCTACAGTGGATTGAATCGAGAGAGATATCATTGTATCATTTATTTGTGTCTCAGTTACTAAACATTAATCACCAATTCAATAAGTCAATTGAATGATATTTTATAATTTAATTGATGAAGTCTTTTGACCATGTTGCGTATCATACCTATGCAGAAGATCAAAACTTTTGTCAGGCTGAAATCAAATCAAATGGTCGAAGTCGAAAACTAACTTAGCTAATTTGAATTATCGAAGATCTCTCTCTTCTGTATCGAATGAATACTGAATGTAACAATATTTATTTTAAGTAAGAGATGATTGCGATTGAAACGAACAAGAAATAAATTTATTTATTTTTTCTTATCTTGAGTGAGAAAAAAAGACTATCGCTATCAGTTATCAAAAAAGTGCTCACGACTCATTAGATGAATTGGCTCACTAAAAATAGGGTCCGATCATTGGGAATAACACAGTATGGGGCTTTCGATTATCTCAGCCTAGTCTTAAGATGAGTAAGTGAACTTTTAGTGTTTTCAGCTTACAAAAAATTTATTTCTGATTAATCATAAAAGACAAGACAGCGCATTTCAATGCTTATTTGTTCGATATCTATTCGAGGTTCACGTTCATTGACAAAAGCTGTATGAGCCCCAAATTGGGGAGCATTGGGGTTGCTATCGAAGTTCTTGAAGACAAACATTTCGTTCGATCGCATCTCGCTCAGATAGTACCACATTTGAGCATCTTGGGCGTTGCGCGAGATCACATAGTTCGAGACGGAACCTTCGATTCCTCGAAGCTCTGACAAATGAATATCTTTGTCGATGTCTAACGATTGATAGTCACAAATAGCCAAAGGAGTGTTTGTTATAGGATTGGCACCCACTGGTCGCCAAACATTGATAATTTGAAAGTGTTTCTCCATCACTTTTTTGACTTCTTCTGTACTAAGTACTTGTTCCACCTTAAAACGAGCTCCAGGTGGATTATAATCTGCATGTGGGTAGAAAACAGGATTCTTGTGAGTATGATCGCATCGATCAGCAACACGTGGAGTCGCTCGAAAGCGGAATATGTGATTGAAGACAATTACACGTGAGGCGCCAAGATGTTTTTTGAGCAGAGCAGCAATATCTTCATAGTATTGTCGTTGCATTTCACTACCATCATCAAATTCATTGTGTATATTACCATCATACTTGAGTATTTCAAAGCCATTAGTACCAAGATTGACAGTATTTTCTTTGCCTCGCAAATCGTGAATAGTTATGCGAGTCGGTATACGTGCGAAATTTGACACTGCCGAACCCAACGAAGGAGTCCCATCCATATATGGAGGAGATCCGTCAATTGTGTGACTAAAAAAATAAATATCTCCAGTAATATCGCCACCCATTGCTGAGTTCAAATAAGTTGCACAAATAGAATAAGTGTGTGCAACAAATGACACAATTAAAGAACAATGATTTTTTTTTTCTTTTACTTCTCCTTATCTTATCAAAGGCAAAATACTGTTAAGGATCAACTGATAAACATTCACCTAAGGTTATTGCGTACCGCTTTCGTTTTTTATTGCAACTCACTCTTTCATTAAATTACTTGTTGACATCGTGAGAATGAAAGAAAAGAGGAGAAGATTACAAGAAAGTGGGACACCATCGTGTGGGTGGACGTCGATGTGCGTGTAGGCGCGGATGTGGGTGTGGATGAAGAGAACACTTACATCCACACCCACCCCAATTATAAAAAAAGCGATTACCAGTCATGAGATGAATCGCTTCACTAAAAATACGGTATGATCACCGAAAATAGCATAGTGTGGAGCTTTCGATTGCCCCAGCCTAACCTCAAGATGAGTAAGTGAATTTTTAGTGTTTGCAGCTCACAAACAATTTATTTCTTATTAATCATAAAAGACAAGACAGCGCATTTCAATGCTTATTTGTTCGATATCCATTGGAGGTTCACGTTCATTGACAAAAGCTGTATGAGCCCCGAATTGGGCACCATTGGGGTTGCTATCGAAGGTCTTGAAGACAAACATTTCGTTCGATCATATCTGGCTCAGATAGTAAATGAATATCATTCTCGATATCTAATGATTGATAGTCACAAATAGCCAAAGCAGTATTTATTATAGGATTGGAATCCATCGGTCGCCAAACATTAATAATTTAAAAACATTTCTGCATCAATTTGTGGGCTTCTTCTGCGCCGAGTACTTGTTCCGCCCTAAAGCGAGCTCCAGGTGGATCATAATCTGTATATGGATAGAAAACAGGATTCTTGTGGGTGTGATCGCATCGATCAGCAGCACGTGAAGTCGCTCGAAAGCGGAATATGTGATTGAAGACAATTACACGTGAGGCGCCAAGATGGTTTTTGAGCAGAGCAGCAATATCTTCATAGTATTGTCGTTACATCTCACTACCATCGTCAAATTCATTGTGTATATTACCATCATACTTGAGTATTTCAAAGCCATTAGTATCAAGATTGACAGTATTTTATTTGCCTTGCAAATCGTGAATAGTTATGCGAGTCGGTATACGTGCAAAATTTGTTGCTGTCCAATCCAATGTAGAACTTGCATCCATCCATCGAGGAGAACCGTCATATGTGTGACTAAAAAAGTAGATATCTCCAGTAATATCGCCACTCATTGCTAGCTTTAAACAACTTGCATAAATAGAATAAGTGTGTGTAACAAACGAAACAATTAAAGAACAAGTAACGTTCGTCGCTTCAACTCACTTAACCCTCGGCTGTATAAGGCAAAAGTGTTTTTTTGTAGGTACTGATACTGACAAAACCGATCTATCAATTCTATCTCTGAAAAGCAATGCAAATTGCTTTTGAATTTTAAGTGAAAAAAAAGTTTTGCTGTTTTGTAAAATAATTTAAAACAAGCCTCATCCGTGGAAATCTAGTTATAAAACAGGTGATTAAGGAAGAACTTATCACATACGTCGGATTAACTGAATTTTCAGTTTGAAAAATCGAATTGGTGAAAAGCTCAATATTAAAAGTACGAACATAAAACACTTCGCCATGGTGTCTTTTTCATGTCTCACCTTTCACTCGGACAATAACATACAAAAATTTGTTTTATTTCATATAACTCTTCCTATACTCCAGAAAACATTATTTTCTGAAAAAATTTTTTTCCTGAACCCAAAGAAAAAAACAATTCAAAATTTTGGGAAACTAATTTCATATTCGGATTTTCTGTCCTTAATTCAATTTCGTCAGCCTTTAGAAAATATCGTTATTTTCTCGAAAAACCCTTTCCTTGACCCAAAAAAAGCAATTCAGAATTTTGAGAAACTGACTTCAGATTCGGATTCTCCGACCCCGATTACCTTTTCGTCGGGTTTTATGCACAAGCGGATATTCTTCTGATCCTGACACAAACAAACACACACACATAAACCATTTTTTTTCATATGGCCCTCTCTACAGTCGAGGGAACAATGTTTTTTGTTCTTTCACTTCTCTTTATCTTATCAAAGGCAGAATACTGTTAAGGATCAACTGAAGAACAGTCACCTAAGGTTATTGCGTACCGCTTTTATTTATTTATTTTTGTTTGGAGCTCACGCTCTTTCATTAAACTACTTGTTGACACTGTTAGAATGAAAGATAAGAGAAGAAAATGGAAAGAAAGTGAGACACCATCGTGTGCGAATAGCAGCACTCGAAAATTGTAAACGAGCGTTGTTTATGGTTGTTGCGACCAGACTACAAATCTGTCGAAGAAAAGAACTTGTAGAAATCAGAAAAAAAATTAGAAGCAAGTTCTCCTATGAACTCACAAAATAGCTTCAAAAATATATCACATCTCGTTTTATGAATAGATCTACGCACAGCCGATTTTCACTAAAGAACAAGAAAGTAGAAGAAAAATATAGAAGAGCAAAAAATGCGCACAATTGACGTTGTCTGTTCATAATTATCGATCAAAAATGCGATTCATAAGTTTTCAAAAAAATAATTCAGAAATTGATCAAACTTCTTGTAATTCGACATTCACAATACATCAAAATTTTTGTTCTACATAATTTTATTCTACATTCTTCATAAACTTGAAAAATGTCTTCTGTGAATCGATTGAGAAAAAGAAAATCAATGGGAGCGACAAGTGTATTTTTTCACTTTCATCATAGACAGATTCAAAATGACGATTAAACATATAATCTAAAGAAATTAAAGTACTACTGGCATGAGTCATGAACGATAATTTATGACCAGAATAATAGATTGGCAATGGACCAGCAGCTCGAGATAATACAGAGAAAAATGTAAGATACTTTTCATCCCAAGTATTCGCTTTTTTAAATACCTTTTTGTCCTTTGGTAAGAAGAAAAAAGTTGTACAACATTTGTGAAAATCAGCTTGGTGATCGTTAAACTGTTAGCACAAGATCAATGCATTTTCAACTTTGATCATTTTTAGCAAGAGAAAATTACTACTAGATCCGGATAGTATATGGATTATTCATCCTAGGAAATAGTGCATCAATTTGTGTCGTGAAATATCTGAGTTAATTACGATTGATTGGATAGTACACATTCCGTTCTTTTAGTAACTACATGAACTCAGAAATGAACTGAATTAAAGATAATATCCCACCACTATGTATGGAAAATAACAATAGCTCATATGAAAATTATTTTCCTTCTTCTTCACAATAATCATTCAATATACACTTTATAAATAGTTACGTTTGTAAGTCACATGACATTCGTATACACCAATGTATGTTAGCCACTAGATGAAATTGTTGAATTCAGATTTAATTCCAGTCGAAAAAAAAGGATCAATCACATTTTAGTTGAAATGCATTCATATTTTCCAGATCTGCTGACAAACTCTAGTGTAACGGAAGAAAGACATAGGTGCAAACACAGCTAGAAATAGTTAGATGTAGCGAGAGTAGCTGGCGAACTCACTGCACATAGATCACAATACACTGCATGAAAGTAGTCGAAAATATTGACATATGCTAAAAAACCAACATATAACTTGAGCCAGAGTATCGAAGACAATAAGAAATTTGTAATTATCTTTGATCGATGTAATCAACTCAATATATTTATCATAATCAAAAAAACATTCAGCCATCCGATTCAATTCGGGGAGCATCAATTGTCTGATCAGTGAATCTTCAGAATTGTCAATATTGACATCGAATCGAATCATTTGAATAGTTTATCTTTTTCGAACATTATTATATCGCATATCGATTCTTATGAAACGGTCATAGACGTTAATACACATGTAAACTTTCAGCAAAAACATTCCTTCATTTGCAAATATTGATAAAATTGATTGAAAAATATGAATTAAATTGTATTTGATATTTCAATTGAATAACCAATGAAGATAAAAAAGAAGAGATTTGACTGATTCACTAACCAACTGACGAAAGTTTGCTTTATATAAAATTATCATTGCAGCAGATGAGCGATAGCCAAGTAGCTTGCTGTAAAATATGTCCGAAATCTGCTCTGACTTTCTCGATTGCAAGATGTAAATACGATCTTGAGAGGCAAAGGAAAAGTTACAATAGAGAAGTAATATCTATAGATGTGCTGCACGCTCAATGTGAACACTTCCTAGAGGAAGGGCTGGTATATGGAATATATTGGTACGATTAATACAACAACATGCATACATTCATGTAATATGCTTATCAGATGCATATTGGAATAGTGTACAATGTTTCACGATCTGATCAAATATATGCTACGTCTTCGAGTGTTGTCTTGTGAATCAAACGAAGATCACGTGAATGAATGCCTATTATTTTCATCATAGACGAATAAAAAAGCTGTGAAATGGTTCAAAGTGCAATTAGCATCTGGATGCTCGACAATAAAACCAATACTATTGAGCTCTATGCCATTCAACGTTTAGCTATACATACTCATCTTCGACTACTACTGATGGTCAATCAACGTGTAAATAAATTGTCTCATATACGAGGCAATGTATCGCCATATTCGTTAATAAAAGACAGTTGCCTTGTTGAAAAAGAAAACTTGTCATACGAAGAAAAATAGAACGTCGTTCAAACAATTGTTCATGTCAAACCAACAGTCCAGAAAAAACTTGGTGCAATCCAATTTAAAGTGTGGAATATTGAACATGCAAAATCGTTTGATATCACTTCTGGCTACAAATGAACTTGAAAACTGCACAAGAAATTTATTATTGTTGATGGGACAAGTGTTATTATTTGGAATATCTATGAGCTACAATTCGATTCTATTCTTATTGATCTCTCTTATGCAATTAGCGCATTGGAAACACCTTTTTTTTTCGTTCCCTTTATTAGAATTTTCTCATCGAATATCAGGTCTTTTCGTTTTTTTTCATGATCGCTACTGTATGCGCGCTATGTACTTTCATATAATTTTGGTCTTGTTCTTGCTTGTTGACCGATGAAACGGATTGAACAAGGAAAAATATCAGTTACTTACTAATGTTGACCTTCAGCTGCTCTGCGTTTGGCTATGCAGTCCTTCGTTGCGGATTTTGGTTCGTCATGGACTTCACCTTGTGTCTGTATCGTGTATGACGAATGCATTGGAACTATGCTCTGATGTTCCTCCTATCATTTCTGCCTAATTTAACTGATGATGACTGCCTCGTTCAGCGCATTTCAGGAAGCAAAGACAAACATGATGAGCACCATTGTTCTTCATTTGATGCGTTATAATTTAAACAGATCACGTCCATCGTTTTCGATGCGAAACTTGTCATAGATAAGTAACTAATTGATTGTGGACTGAGTCATGTGAATTATAATTACTATCTCAAAATCAGATTTTGACTAGGGTGTAAGTGTGAACTGGGTATGATTCAGGCCCGTAGCCAGGAGGGTGCCCAGGGTGCTCGGGCACCTCCTTGGCCAAAAAATACCTGGAGGGGGGGGGTACAGGCGAAAAACGTTTTTGTGAAGCGAAAAATTATTTTCCCGCTGGTGGGCACCCCCTTAACAAGTCCGGCACCCCCCTTGGGAAATTCCTGGCTACGGGCCTGGTATGATTGAAAAGATGATCCACACATACATTCTTTGTAAACATTAGTTTCATAAATTATACAGATTATGAACCTAAAATAATGTTTTCTATTGGTCAAATTTTAAAAATTCGTTCTATGACTCAACATGAAACGATTCGAATTTGGAATATTTATCTTCAAATACTTAGGATAAATGAAATAGAACATTTGAATAATCTCAAATATTATTATCTGTCAAAAATAGTTGGTACAGAAACGTTTTACAATGAGATACAAACAAGAGTTAACTATGATCTGCTCACTATTACAACGCTTGTTTCTATTGGAAATTATTATTCATCAGTTATCGTCAAAAACTATAAAAAAAGTGGAATTTTTTTATCAAAAATTTTTTAAAGAAGAGTTTGACGATTATAATAATGTACAAGTGACACGTATTCAATATCAACAACAGAGATATGTGGAATCTTCTGAATACAATCAAAAAGTATGTGAAGCATATTCGAAACTTCCAATCCATTCGAATCGACAGAATCTTTTTATTTTACTCTATAATAATTTGACCAAAATGCATTGAAAATGCACTCGACGATACAAATGAAATTTATAACGCTACCTTTCTTTGATTTCTAGTGCTCAACAAACACTTGAAAGTATAAGCAAACTCATGAATGGCCACCATCATGGACAAATATGCATAAGCGATGGATTTGAATGTTCCTGTGAGGCTTTTCTTCACTAACACATACATCCACCACATCCAAACCCGCCCTGAGTTATCCTTACCCTAACAGTCTATCGTCCACACCTGTTTTATGAAATTCACCTACAATCAGTTTTCTCTGAAGCAAGAATTTACTCCTAAAAAATAACATACAACTATCATGTACAATAAGAACAGTGCAAATAATAGTTGAAAACTTTCTTTAATAGTAACTATTTGTAGTCCAAAAGCAAGAAGTACTCTATGCCATCAGTTTGCTACCAACATTTCATCAATCGGTTGTTCTATAAGATTATCTTTTGATTTATCCTGTTTCGACTTCGAACTACTGATGAGATCATTCTTGATGAGACGATAAAGTAGGACAATATTAAGAACACAAACAGCAAGAGTAGCAAGAGTTATGCATGCGTGGACTTTAGGATTGAGTCTGTCTCTCTGAAAATACAGTGCATGCAAGCAAACGCCTACAACGCCAAAGCGAAAAATTATAAATGTCAGATAATTTCCAATTATAATGAAAATGCGAAGCATTTCTTGAGATCTGACCGATAATGATTTTAGTGAATACCAGCGGAGAAGGCGTCGTGCATGCAAAAATACACTATTAATTTCGAGCGAAAGACCATAGAGAGCATAGCCAAGATTGCGTGTGTTAAAGAGTACATAGCCTAGAAACAAAATAGCAGCGATGTGATGAATCAGAATACCCAATATTGTCAATGCTGAATTTTGTTTACAATCCATGAAGTCCCATAGAAAATACCCAAGCGAAAATGCAGCAATTGCATAATTAAAACGGTTCGCGTGCGATAAAGGATCGTCGAGCATTTCAGGTGCTCGTAAAATGGCAATTACTACGAATATTGAAGAGAGACAAGAATGAGTAAAACTTATGAATGTATTTCGTTGAGGCCAAGTTGATTTTCTACGAGCATCATTTTCGCTTGATATTGTCATACGTCGATTAATAATAAAAAAGAAGCAAAATGATGGTAACGCATAGATTATCATCCATATAGGCGAAATAGGTCGATATGAAAATTTGTCAGACTCATGAAAATAGAGTTGCATATGCGTATTATGCGTCATCTTAAGATCAACAAGCAATGCACATGTCCGTTTGTATGATTACAAATGTGTGTGTGTTGGCATTTGTTCTCTTCTCTTTCCAGTCTTGTAACGATGACAGCGAGTGAAAGCTGTTTTGTCGATTGCAGTCATCTTGTTTTATTTCATCATACACACTAAAAAAAAATGTGTCGCTAGTTATAGTATCGCAAATTCTACCATAAAAATGTGTCATATTACGTATGTGTCATGGCCTGTCTGCTAATTATTCATTCATACTTATGCACAATCAATTCAACGGAACATAATAACCTTATATATTTTCGTATGGCTTTTTTTCTAGACTATTTCTCGATTATTTATTGGTCGAGAACATGACAAAAGGATAACTAGTTAAAATGTCTTTTAAAAAAATGTGCTTTCAGAAATGTTTCCGACATTTTGTCCTTAAAACTGTATCCTTCAGAAAAAATGCACTTGGTGAAAATGTCCCTGAGAAATGGTTCTTATGGAGTGTGGATGTGACTGTGACCAGAATAGACGCCATGTTCTCATCCACACCCACACGCTCATCATTATGTTGTGCAATTTCATTAATTTAAAAGATTTTTTGTTATGATTATTGATAAAATGCGATATAAGAACAACTAATCGTATTCTAATAAAATTTTCTTTCGTTTTTATTAGATTTATATTTATACGAAATAAATTCTCAACATAAACAAGGGTGTGGGTGTTGGTGTTGGATGTGGATGGATGTGAATGTTAGTTTTTGTAGGTGTATTTGCGGATATGGAAAGTAGATGGATTTCGGTGTTGGTATGCATATAGGTGTGGCTAAATAGAGGGCCTACAGCAACAGTCACAACTGCATCCATCCAAACTGTTAAAATAGTTTGATATGTTCCAAAAACCACGTTCAAATGGTCACAGACATTTATACTTTATCCGTTTAAACGGTGACAACGTGTTAGACAACTAAACATTTTTTTAACTAGTTTAAACACACTTTCGGAGAACATACCACACTGTTTAAACAGTTGAAATTCATGGTGTTTAAATACCATATTTCTCGTTTGTTTGTCTACTTTGGAATCTACACCCACACTCATCCCGATCATTTTTCATAATGAGAGGATTTGTCTGGTTTTTCGAGCTAAGTGAACCGAGATTCGACCTCTAAATGATGATGCTATTTTTTGCTTCGTACATGTAAACTAGTTTGTTTGCATGTGCACTATTTTTTTTTGTTTATCCAAAATCTTCAAGTTTTTGGATAGAACCTGCTCTGGCGTGTAGGAAATCCTTTTCAAGAATGTATTAGCATTGTTCCTAGTTGCTCTACACCATAATGTCTAGAACATTCACTTGCTGATTCAGCTTAACTTTACCTAAGTATTGACTCTGCACTGTTTTCGCTTGGAAATTTACAAAAGACCATTGAAAATGATCAATGTTTGATGATCACAGTGTGACTGCAACAATTCTTGTCCGTATGTGTATAAAACATACCATTTCTTTTTAATTTTGTAGACAATTCAACATTGAACATTTTGCAAATAAATCAGTTCTACATGATAAAAACTGGCAAATATATATTGAAGAAATACCGATACGATCATGTATTCCTGCCTATCTGTTAATTATCAAAATGGTGGTTCTCGTCGCCTAGAACAAAGTGCTTTCTTTCGGTACATGAGTGTACGTGTTAGTATAGATATGCAACTGACCCTGACATTCACACCCATACTCAAAGTGCAAACAATAATGGAAGACAACTGAGAGGAATTTGTTTTGAGAGACAGGAAGAAAACTTCAGAAATATCCCATCCGATGTTCAAGTACAGAAAAATCTAAGCAGTTTCCCTCATAAATATCCGATATATGAACGGAAATATTCTTGTATTCAAATAAATTCACATATAACACTAAAATAAACACACCATAAGAATGCACAGCTGTGTTTATTTTAGCTGTTACCATTTGTGAATTCTATTGGCAAGCGTATGTTTTACGTTTAGGACATCAAGACTACACACTATAAGGAAAGAGTAGACTTTGCAAGTCTATCGAGAAAAAATAATTTAATAGATTCTTTATATCCAATAGAAAATAAAACGATGTTTTGCGTAGCTGGCGCTAGATTCTGGATTCTATCACTTTGAAACGATCTCCTGAAGGTGTTCATGTAAAGAGCTGAATTTTTTCGGTGGCAGTAGGAAGAAGTAAGGTATACCTTTGCAAAAATTTCAATTAAAATTCGTCAGAAAAAATTAGTCCTTTTTTGATAAACACACATTCCAGAGCAACGGTACAGCGTCCATACCATTCAACCACATATTTCTAAAATTCTTCTCTTTCTAGTCGTACTCTTGATTGCTTAATTTCATCGACAGAACTACATACAAAGATCTTTGATTAAAATGTTGACTCCCTTCTTTGGATAATTTTCGATGTTTTTCTTTCTGGATATTATCAATATGATGAATCATTTCTTTCTTTCTTTCTTTCTTCCTCCCTGAATAGTAAGGTTATATTACATGTTGTTTTTCTATATTTTCTCAATATAGATAGACGTCATGTGGCGATTGAAGGACGACTTCTATTCATTATTTCAACATAACAAATATGCTTCAATTGATGGACTACGATCGATCTCGTGTTTAATGATTATTACAACTCATATAGTCGGCATTTTAAATTCATTCATTACATCTTATCCAGCTCACGAATGGATGACTTTTTTAAAAACCTATTCATATCAATCGTCAATATTATTGACATTATCGTTAGAAACATTTTTTATGCTATCTGGATTTCTTCTTACACTAAAATGTATAGAACAGAATTATTTCTCCACTTGGAAAGGATATTTGATTTATATATTTAAACGAGCATGTCGTTTTTGGCCAGGTATTTTAATGATTACTATTGTTATGCTAGTGTTAGGTGAACCAAAAGGTAATTGGATGAGTCTTTGGCTATTTTATCAAAATTACGTTGAAGTGGAACAGTGGTCAGTCGGCATGAGTGCTCTCTGGAGTATCAGTCTAGATATGCAAATGCATATACTTCTACCCGTCATTTTATACATGATTGTTAGTTCCACGTCAAATTACCAAAGAACTTATTCAGCATTATATATACTTATTCTCTTATCAATTGTATATTCACTGTTTGTTTTCAATCCACAAATAATGGATTTGCCAACGTTTCTATATCGCTATCATGTAATGGCATTATTGGTGCCACCACGAATTTTCGATTGGATTATAAATAAGTATAATGTTACATTAGGATTCGAACGACCAGTTGAACCAAGTCCAATAAAACCATTTATGGAAAACATGTATCTGCCTGTCATAAGTCGATATTCAAGTTTTATCATCGGATCAATATTAGCATTGAATTTGATAAATGTTAAAAATTCGAATGTTATTTATTATGGAAAGATAAAAAAATATCTATATTTTACATTAATATCACTGTACATGCTCATATTAACGACACCAGTCGAACCAGGTGCAGTCAATGATGTATTAATTATAATTATGACGTCAATTAGTCGACAATTATTTTCAATGTCACAAGCATTTATTCTCTTTTCTGCTATTTGTCCATCTACTCATCCCTATCACAGTTCATGGATCAGATCATTTCTGTCACTTCCCATCTGGACACCAATTGCTAAATTAAGTTATCTTATATATATCCTTCATTTTCGAATTGCATTTGAACTCATTATGTCAAATTCCAATCTACTCGACCCAAAACAATATTCAATTGATAGTTTAACACCCATATGTCTTGTATTAGTGTTCACAATATGTCTAATTCTAGCGACTGCTTGGTTCGTTCTCGTCGAAAAACCATTTGAGCGACTGATTAATCGGCTTTTATCCAACAATGAAAAGACTCATAAAAAATAGTTTAGTAGAAACATATAACTGTGCTTTGTATTACTTCTTTTCAAAACACTTTTGTGCTTCCTATAACGATTGACTCAAATACAATTTGGCCGGTTTTTTTTCTATTAGTGAGACCCTTTAAAATTAGCTTGAAATAGATTTTTGGTTTCTTTGATGCAAAAATCAATGTTCTATATACAATACTATTGACTGTGATTTTGAAAGCTAAATTTATTTTTTTTTCACAAAACTAAAACAATTAAGAGCTACTGAATTATCTAACTAGGTTGATTAAAACTTGCAGATGGTGGTGATACACTTATCTTATAATAGTTCCCATAAAGATTTGAATTATGTCACAATATTGACATCAAATGTTTCATCTTTTGTTACATATTTTTGAAACTTTAGACGATTTCTTCGTGAGAAAGAGAGATTCAAAAATACGAGAAATAGTATTTTCTATTGGACTTTTCTTAATATATTCGATCCGATTCGATTTTATTAGAGAATAGCTCTAAAAGATTCATTTTTGTATGCATTCGTCTCTCGACAAATACACTCGTTATTTTCTCTTTTCTGTTTGTTACAACATATGGATAGCTTCCTTTCTCGACGAGCTGTATAATTTATCAACTTTGTTGTTCTCTTTCTCTCACATATAGCGCAGTTGGAATGAAATAGAAGAGGCGATATTCCCACTTCTTCTTTTCCTGTCTTCTTTTCTTTGTCGCCTCTTTGACTCTATTCTCTCGTGTGTCTAAAAACAACTGTTTGTCTCTGACAAAATGGAAAGAAAATGAGAGAAGATAGAAAGAGAAAGTGGTGGCTATTCGACTATCCCTACGATGCTCTCTAGCATATTCGAATTTTATTGCAATCTACTATGCAACTCCTTTGGGATATGTAACTTCGATTTGAAATATGCGCAATTGATGCATTTTGAGCTATATAAACTCATTTTATGACGTTAAGATACGTATATTTGTGTTGCTTTTCAGATAAATTTTGCTATAAATTATATGCCGATTGATGAAACTGATGTAGAAGACAACGATAGTGATAGCTCACTTAGTGAAATGAGTGGTTTGGACAATGATTTTGTCCAGATGGAATTTGAATTTATCGAATTGTAACGAGAAGCATCACGCTGTGCAATAAATGATTCTACCAATAGCGAAGGCAGAGCAGTTGACACATTACGTGTAACCTCTTGCCTCAGGAAAAAGGAAAAGAAAGTGTTGTTCTGCTAAGTTTTTTGTTAAAATATAGTTGGATCCATCGGTGGATTCCATCGGATCGAATGTGTTAAATAGTTGTTAGTACTGATGTACTCGCATGTCTTGTGAAGTGAGGCTAATAATTATATCTCGCAGCTTTAAATGCAATTCTAATGTAAGTAGATGGTTGCTCTACAATTTACTAAACTGTGATCGACATTATCGTGCACCATCATATGCTGACATGTCTATTGACATTGTACCACTCATGGCTCGATCCGATTTATTCAAACAAAAACAACGCATGTGTGTGATGTTCTCGTTTCTAGAAATATCAAAACATTTTGCTGATTTTTGGCGTCAATTAGCTTCAGCTCATCCAGTTTTTTCAATTGAAGACGATTATCTTATTTGGCGTCTTGCCAGTTGTTTACTTTTCTTCACATACATTTTGTATGAATGACAAAATCCAGTCGGATGTTTGGCTCCAAAATGAAATAAGCAAAGATTATGCCTATACGTATTACGAGATCTTCTTGCACATGTTGAATTCAGTCGATACGCCATGATCGCATTGGTTATTAAAATCAAACATACATTGTGTATACTTCGAGACAATTCTTTGTCACTATCCGTATGCATTCTTCGTCATAATTTATCGATATTTTGACGAAAGTCTTTCCTCATTGTGTAATCTCTCATGGACGATTACTCAATGAACATATGAGAAAACGAATGTTGTTAGTCGAGAACAAATTACGAAACGATGTTGTCAATTCGCTGATCAAGTCATCGATTATATTGAAAAATTTCATTTCTCTCAAAATCAAAGAATTAATTCAATACAAAAGCATCTTTTCCATGTGACTTATGATGATTGAATGAATGATTCTATCGAAGTTGATCATCGAATCTATGACTATTTTGGTCTGAATTGGTCGACAGAATTCGAAACGGCAATACACAAATGGTTTCTAGATAATTCTCAAAGAAAACAAGGTTGATATTCGTGTTCTCTAGAGGAATGAGGTTTCAAAAGTGAAGAGATCGAAGCATGTTATGCTAATTACATGAAACTATTTCTGTTGCAATGAATTGTATTCTTCTCTTTACCACACATAGTTGCCCGCTTGATTATCGAACGTTTTCTCTAGTTTTAGTGGAGATTATTGATTGTTTGTGTTAACTTTAGTACGTTCTTGACGATGTTAGAGTGGATTTCAATGAATGCTGAGCTATATGTTTTCTAGAAAAATACATTTTTAGGGACATTCAACGCATCATTTTTGATGCTCAATGGGAACATGCCGAGAAACTCACAACGCAGTGATGTAGTGTTTGATGGAATTTACTGACAAATACGCTTACTTTTGCAGTTGGTCATTTTATTTATCATCATTCTTTTCGTCTTCACTTGTTCATATTTTCTCTTCCCCATATATATTATTTTGTTCATTCATGTTTCTTCAGTCAATAGGCTCAAAGTCCTCGTTGCCTGTTTCAGTCCAGAACAAGAGTTCTAAAAGATTTCAAATGAGCACCCATTCTCATGATTCGACTTTAGAGAAAAATCCAGTATTTTCTCTTTGTTCGCACTAGCACAGCAAGCTTCATTTTTTAGTTTCTTCTGAGCAAGAAGAGGCAAAGAAAAACAACATCATCTTCGTCATATAAAAAATTCAATAGTGATGAAACGAAAAATAGCTTATAGCTAGACAAAGATTTTGGCTTTGTTTTGAATGATTGGGAAGTAAAGAACATGGAATTGTCACTCGTACGTTTATGATTTTTGTATGGGCCGACATATTTGCCAGATGAATTATATTTGATCACTCTAATTAGCGGAAATCATGTAACAGACGGTGATTGCTAATCAGAATAAATAATATCGATTTAAAATCTTATTTGTATACAATTAACTACAAGAATTATAAAAGAATAAAGCTTCACCAGACAATGTACACGGAAAATGAAATGGAAGATGATCAGAGTCAAAGATAATAAGACATTAAGAAAAAAAAATGCGTTAAAGTGGCAATTAAAAAAAATAAAAATGACAATGTGAAACGGTCACAGAATACTGCATTTACAGGCTTTCTAAGAAATGTGTAATATGGTTGGAGCAGAAGCATTTCCACGATCGATGCATAATTATTTTTACAAATTTCAGAAAATCATTTTATGACATTAACCTGTGACCGTTTGACATCATCATTTTCTTTTTTTTCCTATAGCCATTTTAATTTCATTTTGCCATTACCACAACTGTCTGGACACCCATGTTTTTAATCAAAATTATAATGGCTGTACAGCTGACTCACAGTTAGTTTGAAGAAAAGAATATTTTTCGTCCAGTGTTTAGGTAGCAATTTGAATGGATTCAATATATTGTCTCGAAAATAAAGATGATCCATCGTTCGACAACTACTCGCGTATCAATACATGTTTAGCATTATCAGAAGCCGTTTATGCTTCAGATGACAATGCATATGTTGCTAAACTATAAGTGTGTGTGAATGAATGAAATCGAAGAATTTTCGACCTTTTAGCGATCTTCCATTGGTCAGAGACTTCTATAGACCGATACGTTTTATATCGCTTTTTGAAATAACATATAGTTCAAAAGAAAGAGCTCAACAAATTGTGTTTACAGTCAAAAGATGCTGATTCCAAGTATGTGACTATAGTTTAATAAAAAGTATGGATAAAAAATGGCCTTATCGTAAGTTATCAAACTTCAAACTCTCAAATCACAAAAAATCAAGGCAGATTTTAATGAATATTGGAAATTACGTCAATGGTAAAGTTAGCAGTATAGTTCATATACTTCACATTGCCATCTAGACCAAAAGACAAAGGTGACCAATAGGTAAAATCATGTCCTTTGGCACCATCTGGAGAACTTTGCCACTTATTACCTTGCCACAAGTATCCGTAACCTTCGTCTCCAGTAGTTTTAAACTGTAGTATATTGTACAGTTGTGCATGACCTTCATTCCCTAGATTATTCATTGTTTCAAAAGGACCGAGCGGCGACAAAGCAATATACACAGTGACAGAAGCACCTTCTGCACAGTAACAACAGCACTGACCAAATACTGCATAGTAGAGTCCATTGCGTTTGAACATTGCGCCACCTTCGACAAAGATCTCACCAAAGTATCCACTATTAAACTCTGTACCCAGTGAACTAAGATAATCATCGGACAGTTTTTCCACAGACATTAAGTGGTCTGGCTTGTAAATACTAGCATCAATATGCGAATTATAAATGATATAAGCATCTCCGTTATCATCTTGAAAGAGATTCAAATCTCCCGTATTTTCCCATGCTAGAGTAGTAACCTTTTCAGTGACCACTTGAAAGGGGCCTTGTGGTGTATCTGATATGGCAACAGCACACTGCGATTTAGACACACCTGCACCTGTAGCTGGTAGAAAATTAAACCACATAACCCACTTCTTCGTCTTTGGATTTGGTAAAACGCGAGGACCGAACATTATTCCTTGAGTCTTCATTGTAGACATTTGAAAGACGTATCCACGAAATGTCCACTCGGAAAGATCCGTCGAAGTATAAAGACTAACATTATGATTGAGTTGGAAGCCGCATCCACCTGTGTGCCATACGGTACAACCTGATGGACCCGAAGGTTCTTGGCATAGACCATAACTTGCACCATAGTAATAGTAGAGACCATCATACAGAAAGACATTGCCGTCATGAGCATCCATTATATTTCCATCTGTATCTCGGCGGGGAATGACATTACTGATCGTCACTTCACGACATGTAATGATGCTGACTATTGTAGTCAATAGGACAATGATGACAATGAAGTTTGTGAGCATTAATATACTGCTAAACATAACAAAAAATTTAAGAAATTAAATGCACTAAGTTCAAGCTTTTCAAGTGCAATCTCAAACTTCAGGCTTGGGGTTGACAAGCTAGTGCTTGAGAAAGCTTGAGTTTTGTTTGGACTTCGCTTGAGAATTTCTCGATCGCTATGCTGATCACGATCTACAAGAAGATCAAAGGAATAGCAGGTCGAAATACCTGTCACGGGCTGCGAAAGGTAAGATTCAACATCATATGATCGAAATAATTTGTGGCATGTGTCAGTTGATGTGCAGATAAACTCGATTGAAGAATACTCATCCTTAATTAACTTGATTTGGTACATTCCTATCCTCCATGAAACAATGGTTACATCGCGCATCCATAAAATGGCTTTTTTGTTGTTCTCGACGAATTAAATTCTACTTTCTATCAGATCAAGCATAATGCTTCAAACTTAGAGTTAATCACTGAGGATGAACTTTTCCGTATTCTTTGTTACCCGTAGTCGTTGCTAAAATAATAATAATTGATTCTCACCTGGAGAATGTAGTATTTCAACCCTTTGTACGCTCGACAATGAATATGAAAATTAAGAAAATTTTCTCCTATTTATTACTACCTTTTTTTTCTTGAGTTATCATTCTGGTGTTATCATCATCAACAAAAGTAACACAGATATATTATTAAGTGATATCATACCTTAGAGAAGAAAACTGATAAGAAGAATAAATAATTCTTTGTTTTTATAGCAATTTATCCTTTATATTTGCATTATTCTTTCCTTTAATTATCTTTTCATATTGATTGCTTTCATTTAATTGAAATCTATTTTGCAGAGATAATAAAATAATCCAGACCTACGTAGGGGAGTGGTAATTTATATTGACTAAGCTCAATTTTTTTTAATCAAATTAATAATAATTTCGACTAAGTAATTTATAATACATCATAACAGAATAACACAAGAAATTAAACAGATAGAGAATAAAGATACAGTTTTTTTTCTCTAATATAAAAAAAAGAAACTCCACTGTTTTAATATATTAATAACAACACTAGTCTCAAAAACTTCAAAAAAAATAAAGAAGTATTCTATCAAAATCCACATCGTTAATATCAGCTTTAGTCGAGGTTTTCTGACAAATTTGATGTAATTCAGTCTATAATATATAAATACATATTCAAATATGATTTCTTCATAAAATCAAAATAAAGTTTTACATCAAGTTCAAATGAAGAATGATATTGATCTGGAAAAATATGATTAATCAATCTTAAGTGAAAAAATAAGATAGAAAATCTACATTCAGGTGTGCAACCAAAGTTTTAGTAATTATCAACAAGTACAGTTTCTTATTCATTTTCATCTTATTTAGAATTAATTTCAGATGGTCAAATTTTTGAAAACTTTGATGTTATTAGATAATGATTACTATCATGTGTTGCCATCAATAAGCTATTCAATTGTGTTGTCATGAATTAAATTGTCTAAATCATCAAAATTAAATCAATCAAGAAGAATTTACTTTTACCGATGATGTTAGACTCGTCGCACTTGTTATAACACTACTATCTTCACCTGAAACTAAACCTTGAGAAAAATAGAAGAAAGATTTGAAGATGAACTGAAAGAAATGAATATTTACTTTGATTATGTAATAATGTTGATTGAGTACATCCTCTTAAATACATTTAATCTACAATTAAAAATAAACATATACTTCAGTCTTCTCTTCAAAACAAACAGTCTCTAAAATTATATATTTATATCTTTTTCCAAAGAAGTGTACATAGAATATATATTTGCCTCAAAGGTGAATGATATTGTTATATACTTTCTTCTTCTCCTCACACAAGACAAGATGAAAAATTATTTTAAGACACATTCTTATTTTCTCCATTCTTCTTTCATACAGTCGAAATGAAAACATTCCATAAAATAAAAGGAGACAAACTAAACGACCAAAAGATCTATCAATTATTTCAAAAATGTACTATACGAATGTCCATCAAAGAAAAATTCGTCGTATTATTTTATGATTTATAAAGAATTCGTTTGTATAGATAATCATTTTCTTTGCAAATGTTATTTTGTTTTTAGAATTTTTAGTTGACTTCCATTCTACTTTTTTAAGATTG
Organism: Rotaria sordida; assembly: GCA_905250125.1. Taxonomy (NCBI): domain Eukaryota; kingdom Metazoa; phylum Rotifera; class Eurotatoria; order Philodinida; family Philodinidae; genus Rotaria; species Rotaria sordida. The sequence continues at coordinate 10,964 of CAJNOL010001236.1, read as the reverse complement.
GATCTATGAAGAAATACTCAATATTGATACTAATAAAACTTATTAGCACAGCCTCTTTGAGGCTGAAATGTGGCACTCACATGAATTCTTTAGTCTCATTAAACTTATACAAAAAGATGTCAAATGAAAACTTTCGTAGGCAATGAGTTGTTTTATTTCTGCATTTCAAACAGAACTTTTTTCTTTTTCCTTCGGTAGAGTTGCTAAGGTCTGTAATGGAGAGGGGAAGCCAGAAAACTTTGACTTAAAACTTACTAATTCGAAATAAATGAATTATAAAATAATTGAATTTTTATTAATTTGTATCAATAGTTCCAGTAGGATTGGGTCAGAGTGTGTCAAAGTGTGAATGTTATGCCATTTTATTCTATGTTTGATTTTTCTTAATTTTGTTTTCGTGAATAAAAATTAGAAACTAGATATCTTGTAATGAAGAACTTGTTGTTGGCATTCTTTATAAAAATAAATAGACCGCGAAAAAATAGCTTGACTCGCACAGCCCTGTATCGTATGGACAAAAAAAAACCTATTTTTACGATAACATTAGAGGAGTAAAACAGTAGAAAAAATTTTTCATAACATTGAGCAATTTATATATTATTCACGTTTAACATTTGCTATGAAAATAAAAAGATAAACATTATATTAATATATATGTGTTTGAAAGGTTCAGACTAAAACAAAATAATATTGTCTACATACAGTATGTTTCTTTTTTTCAATTTTTTTACGTTAATTTATTTCTTTTTAATCATTGTTTTTTCTTTGTGTTTATCATGCATATATTTTATTTTAAAACAAATACGAGACGATTGTGATTGAAGCATAGTAGCCGTCGTCATCGGCATGACTACAATTCTGAATTGTTTTTCTCTTTTCTATCCTCACTCTTCTTTTTCAAGTTGGTGGAAGAACATGTCTTTAGATACGTACTTCTTTGAATGCAATTTCTTTTTTTGGCCTATAAAAACTGTTGCTATCGATCAATTAAATTTAATTACAGTTAAATAAAAATAAAATTATGTGAAAGAAACTGAATATAATGAATGAATTTTAATTTTATCTCCATTTTTTTCAGATCTCTCGATCTACTGATTATTTGCTATGTAAAATAAGCAAAATATTTTAGTAGACTAGAATATAATCATCATCAAGTGGTTTTTATTTATTATAGTGAGCTCAATACTATGGACTGTAAGTATTCAATTGCGGATTTCTTATTTCTTTTTTATATGAAAAGGAATCAGATATGACTATTTGAGCATGAATGTACTAGTACAATTTTTAACATATCAGAAGTCATTTATGACAATATTTAAGAATAGAATGATGTATTAAAATAAGAAACTTTTAATTGTTCAATCTTGAGAAGGATCATAACCTTGGTTTTTCTTAAGACAATAGTTGAGAATGATTTCTATTAGAAAATAACTGGAAGATAACAACATATTATGAGTTTTCTGCGCTTGATTTCATTATTTTCTCTAATTTAAGAAAAAATAAATGTTGAAAAACAATTTGCATACTTGAAATAGGTATCAATCAGATCTTTTAACTATTTCAATAATTTTTTAACTTTTGACTGAAAAAGACTTGTCGGTGTATCGATAATCGACGGTAGAGTTTATAGATAAAACAAAACTCAGTCATACAAAAAGAATTATTTATATACCAATAATTCTTTGATTAGTAAAGAAACCATATTTTTGTTTGTTTTAAGATACCGTTGATAGGCAATTGAAATGGCCGTGCCGATCAAAATTGCTCACGTTCCTACAATCGAATTGATTGTGAATGAAATCTTTATTTATGACTTGCTTTATAGCACACAATTTCGAAAAATCGTGAAATAACCAAGTTGAACGAAAAGTTCCATTTTGTATCTTGACTTCGTTCTAAATAAACTTATTTATGATTTCTTGTTGAATAAGTTCTTTTTATCATGAAAAAATTCTGCTAACCTTCGAGATATATTTGTTTTGTACTGATGTGATAATGTTTAAACGAATTCAAGTCGAATGAAGGTCATTAATCAAGTAAGTAATTACTAGAAAATTGAGTTAATAGCTTTTCGATTGATCGAAGTGAAAATATACTTTACAATGACGAATCAATGATTAACATTAATAAAATACGTATCATTTGGTTCATTTAAGATACAAATGAAACAAGAAAAAGAACAATTCACTAAATAATTTGCCAATATATTAAAAATAAGATATTCATTTGATTTGAATAAATTATTTTACGAAAAATTAAATTGTTTTGAAATCCAATTAGAAAATTCTTCTTTTTTTGTTTAATAATTATTTCAATAATTAATAATATTAATAAGATACGAACAATAGAAAAAATTTGAAGTTCAATTGTTTTCTTTTTTTGTAATGCTATCGATACATTAGAAGAGCCAGAGTCTTCTATTTTGTCTTATCGTTTATAGGTTACAAAAGAGAATCTTGTATTATGCATCTAAAAAAACCAAGTCATAGTTTTTGGTAGTCTCGTCGAGAATCCTAAGTTTTAATTCATTTGTGCCCAATAAATTGTTAGTAAACTAGTGTATTTCACCTATTCTACACGAGTAAAACGAGAAAGAAATAGATAATATCCGCTGAAAAAATAGGAGACAATCGTTAGTAAGAAGAGTGTTTTTCACACAATACAGTCAACACACCCTAACATCTTGGTACAATGTTCAATAGGATGCTTTTTTCCAAAGAATAAGATCTGTTACTGGAACCGTTTAACCATCAGATAGATACAAAGTTCTTAAATCTAAGTATATATGTATAATATTGTTTTGCTTAAGTATTGAAATATATGGCATCTTTAATCTCAACATGATATTTTGGAAACAGAATTGCGAACCACCTTTCCCTCATTTTCAGTAAGGTGCTCCAAATGCAAAAACGGAGCAAAAATTTTTTTCTTGATTTACACATGATTTGATAGAGCTTGTTGATATGTATTTTTTTATTGTGTTTTGATCAAATTTTGGGTATAAAATCTTAAAAACACTAAAACATGCGTAAAAAATGGACAAATGACCATTTTGGAAAAAAATTCAAAATTTCATCCCTTTACACTCATAATAATTTTCTAAAACTATTTTACTTGGATTCAGCACTTCAAAGTAAGTATTACCATGTAAGTTTGAGTGACTTGGAATAAGTTCGAACATGTTAATGGATTTCCGTACGATCAATAATGATAAAAAAAAATGACATAGTGATACCCTTCTCCTGCAAACCGATGTTGTCTTTTATTTGAAAATTTTTCCTCAATATTCTTACATCAATCGAATCGCCACCTAATATCGAAGAAAATTGCGTATCTGTTTGAAAAATTTTTGTTTTCTGGCTGAGAAATACTATTGTCTTTAAACCGACACCGGTATAAGACTAAAATTCTGCTCGTAAAACTTCATTTTCGCCACCAATACTCGACTTTTATGTAATAAAATTGTGACATTCGGAATCAGCATAAAAACCATAGTCGAATGTGATAGAAATCAACAATTTCTGAGCATTTTCATTTTTTTTCCAATTTTCAGTCTCAAACGTCAAAAATCGAAAGTTAGCTAAATGATTTGAAGCACAGCCTATTCGACTAAGTTTTTTATGCTGATTCTGAATATCACAATTTTATTGCATAAAAATCGAATATTGGTGACGAAAATGAAGCTTACGGGCAGGATTTGAGTTTTATACAGGCCTTGGTTTAAAGACAATGGTATTTCTCAGCCAGAGAACAAAATTTTTTCAAACAAATACGTACTTTTCTTCGATTTTAGATGATGATTCGATTGATGTAAGAATATTGAGGAAAACTTTTCAAATAAAAGACTACATAGATTTTGCGGGAGAAGGGTATCACTATGTCATTTTTTTTAATCATTATTGGTCTTATAGAAATCGATTAACATGTTCGAAATCACTCAAACCTACGTGATAATACTCACTTTGAGGTGCTGAATCCAAATAAAATAGTTTTAGAAAATTATTATGAGTGTAAAGGAGTGAAATTTTGAATTTTTTTTCCAAAATAGTCATTTGTCCATTTTTTACGCATTTTTTAGTGTTTTTAAGATTTTATATCCAAAATTTGATCAAAACACAATAAAAAAATACATATCAACGAGCTCTATCAAATCATGTGTAAATCAAGAAAATTTTTTTTTTGTTCTGTTTTTGCATTTGGAGCACCTTAAAAGTTTCAATGTTGAAGAATCGGTTACACAACATATATTGATTGATGATTTAGTACTACTAGCGACATCTAGAGCTCGGAGCTGTTTTGTTTTGTAACGCAATTCAAGATATATCTATCCTAAAGTTTTCATGATTCTATATCACGTCAATCGAAAATGGCATGCTCATCAGTGGACACTAGCCAGATCAACATTGTCGGCTGAAGGACTGATATGTCGAACTTGAAAAGTCACCACTGGAAAGGCAATAATAATTGGAGCTTGAAAATTAAAAGTTGAAATCTTAGTTGAATTCAAGTTTTACACTACTGTTTTCGACGGGTTTCTGCGGTATCTGTAGGCCGAAATCATTGACCTGGAAATACTATAAAGATCAATAGGTTACAGAAATTATTTTTAAAAATCGATTTTCAGGGTGTGGTCTTCTAATATCTCTTCTGCTTCATTTATTCAAGTAGGTCTTCTAATGTTTCGATGGCGTTAGATGATTGTTTAAATGAATATTTATATTTGATTTTTTTCTAGATAATCATTAATCATGGGTGCACACTGTTGTCGTTGGACAGTGTGCCGCTGCTATTGTTTTAGTTGGTATTGTTGTCGTTGGTACTGGTGTAGTCGAGATTGCTGTCTCTGTTGTTGCTGCTGTGATATGAACCATGATAAATTTACTCAGATTTCAATAGGTACAGTGAGTTCAACTTCTTGTAAATATTTGTCATATTCAAATCATTAGTTATTTTAATGGCTCATGCAAAGATTCCTAAGAAAATCTTATTGCATTTTTTATAGACCAAAATATGTTCTAGAAATCAAAAATATACATTTAGAATCTACGCTGAAAGTGATATGCAAGTATATATCCAAGAAGTTTCCATTATGTCTTGTCTTTTGCATAACAAGCACATCATGAAATAATACTAAAATATGATCTGTAATAAATAACTCGCAATGTCTACATATAAAGAAGTCGATCTTTAAGCGATGCTCTATTGGTTTCTAACAGGCTCATAGAAGATTAAACAATGAATATAATGAAGAAAAGAGCGACAAAGTACGATAGAATGTATAGAAGAAATTCAAAAAATACTGAAATATTGTCTCATTTTTTCATAGTCATTGCCAGTTACTTTTTAAAGACTACATTTTAGTGTTGTTTCAGGATATGCCCGTTGTAAAGAAGTAAAACATAATAGAACTTTTGCATCAGCCGTTAAATAATAAGCCTTGATAACTACTGTCAACATCAACAGTAGCAATGAGGTCAGATTTCAATAAATATTTATCTTATTCTCATCATTAGTTTTCTTTTAATAATAAACCTTTTGTAGAACCACCACGATTACCACCGCCACCACCTCCGCAACAACCACCGCCACAACAGCCACCACCACAACCAAAACCAAGTCTCAGAATCGGATCACCAGATGTAACCAGCTTGTACCAAATTGTTGAAAATGCAGATTTTTCAACCATTATTAACAGAAACATCGAAGTAAAATATGATTTCTATTCTAATTTTTTTTCTTCGAACATCTACCGTTTTAAAAGAAAAATGTAAATTTATTTAGAGAATTTTTTTCATTCGTTATTATTACATAGTTAGAAATCTAAGAGATGCTAGAGATGAAAGAAAAAGAAGAACATAGCATAAATGTGAGTCGTAACTGAATATCTATGATACTCATCATGCAATATAAACATACTCTATTATTCCAGTCCATTTAATTGGTATTTCAATTTTGCCTTACTTTAATCTGTGAAGACAGTTAATATGTTCGTTGTAAATCTACAATAGGAAATTGAGCAAGAAAAACTCTACACCAACATCGACCGTTTTGTATCGGACTATAAGTTGCTGATTATTAACATAATGTATGAATCTTTTTTAAAAACTTTGTTTACAATCATTAAGAGAAATGATTATCTGACAGAAGAAAATGGCATCTCTAACGAAGGAATCTTCCCAAGCGTAATCCACCAATCGAACTTATCTTTTTCTTATAAGTCAGTCTCGTGGATCGTTGAATGTTCTAAAAAATTCAGCCCAAAACGATATGTTGTTCTTCAGATATTGAATATCTAAAACAAAAATTATCCATCACAAGAAAAAGTAAGAAAGCCTAATGTTTTCAACATTCGATATATCAAGAACAACACATGCTCATGGGGCTGATGAAATACTTTGTCAGAAATTTAAAAAATTCAGTAAAATTGTAATAACTTAGCGAGTACAACGTATCGGGATGAACTCTTACAGATTTCTACTAGTCTTGTCGGAGCCTACTCTTAGGCAAAATGTCAGCTCAATTGGCAATTTAAACTTAGGAATCTTCCATCATGAGTCCAGTTTCTTTTGTGGAACTCACATATCTTTCGAAGAAACTAGCGAGTGTGAGTTTTGAGCCAAAGTTTTTCGACTTCTCACTCCTATTATAGACTTTAGCAACTGTGGACCATAGGCATCAGAAAAAGTACTGAATGGCATTAACGACAAAGTTTCAATTGTTTAAGAATATTTTAAAGCTTTCATTGAAATTTGAATGACTAGAATAAGTTTGTAAATGTTCTAAATAATACAGATTTTTATTTTTGCGCAGATAAAAATTGAATTGATTGATTTCTACCTTTGAGAGATGATCAATATGTATAACAGGATTATTTGCCAGTTCAATCAATAGTTAGAATATTAGTAATATTAAGTTATGAAAAACGGAATGTGAAAAAGAAAAATAACGGGCAAATAGCAATAAGGTAAACAAAAAATAGAGTACCCATAAAGAAAAGAAAAAAATAGTGTTCGAAATGCAAAATATAAATGCGAGAGATTTTTCATTTGACGTATTTTAGATAAGTATAATGAGACTAAAAAAATCTATGAGCTCCACATTTTAGCCTCAATGGAGTTGCACAAACAAGCTTTTGTTACTCTTACACTTGTCAGATTCTATTGAATTGATTTGTTTCACTTGTCATTCAATAACTCGATTCGTTTTCTATCATATTATTTTTCTAATTGCATGAAATAAACAATTATCCTCTAATTAGTTTTTTTTCTAATTTCTCAATTGATTAAATAAAAAGAAAAAAAATATATAGAACTAATTATCTTTTTGTGTTATAGCTTAAAATAAATCCTAGCATTCCATCAAAAGGAAAGTTACCAAGTAGTACAAACCTTCAACAGAAAGAAACACAAAATAAAAGTTGGCAACAAAAATATCATCGTCATGGGAGTTCATGGGATATTATTGCAGACGTTCAAAATGAAATACATGGTTGTATTAATTCATCCGTTTCAGAAGAGATTGATATATATCTATCCAATCTCCATTCTATTGCTACACAGGGTGATGAAATTCTTCAAGAGTGTTTATTGAAAATTTCATCCAAGGAGCAACAAGAGATCAATCGACTTGTACAAGCACGACAGAATATTATTAATGATATAATAAAAGATGGTCGTACACAAATGAATCAAACAGAAACATATTATCGAAAACAAATAGAGGATTTCATTGATAAATTACAAACAGAAACAGCAGGATATATAGATTTATTACAAAAACAAGTGGAAGCGAAAAAACAAGACGTTTTTTCTCATTCAAATATTAACCTTGAAGAGTTAACAATGAAATCAGAAACTGCTAAAACAAAACTTCTTCAGCGATTACAAGCTTCTACTCATAAGAAACGTGAAGAAATATTACATCAAACTATCAACATGTCCAATCATAAAACAAGTCAATCTCTAGGTTATGAACAATTAAGAAAAGTTAATCTAGAACTGTATTCTACTGTGGGGATTAAAGAAGATGGACAAGGTTATAATAATATACCTAACAGAGATAAATATGTCAAAGAGATTAAAGCGGCGAAAAAAGAAATTAAAGATACGAAAGCCAATAATCTTCCTAAAAGAACCGTTTATGTTGGAAATAATGATGATGCAACATTAGAAAGTCGTAACCAAACTGAATAACTAAAGACTAATTAGAATTCGTGCAGAAAACTTCAATAACGTTTTTTTTATATTGTTTAAAGTGTTTTTTGTTTTATTTTAATCTTCTAGCCAAGAAAAAAACCAGAATCTATTTAAAGTGCCAGCAAATCGAAATTTGAGCAATATTTTTTTTACATTCTTGTCATAAAACTTAAGCAAATTTAACTTTAAGGAAAATAAAGGAAGTCTATAAAAATTGAAATACACCAAATGTATCAAGTCTCAGTAGTGTCAATATTTATCCAAATTTTTTTCCATCTTACTCATCATATACTTAGGAAAAAAAGTTACTTATGCTGATAATTAACTGTTGAAAAATTCGACTTTTTGGATATGATAGCAAAAAAGCAACAAATTCTATAAAATTTATTTAGTTTTTTTAATAACAGCAAAAATTAGTAAAAGGCAATGTCCATGTTGAAAAGAATAGACTATCAAAATGATAGATAGCACTATTCAATAGTGACAATATGACGTAACCGTCGAATGTTTTTTTCGTTCTTCGTATAACATACATCGGGACTGTTTCAAACTAGCAAACTAGTGTATATTTATCGTATATTAAATATACACTAATTTGCTAGTTTGAAACAGTTCAGATGTGTGCTATAAGAAGAGTAAAAGTTAATTACAAGCATAAGTAACTTTTCTTCCTAAGTATATGCCGAGTAAGATGGGAAAAAAATTGGATAAATATTGACACTATCGAGACTTGATGCATTTGACGTATTTCAATTATTATAGACTTTCTTTATTTTCCTTAAAGTTAAATTTGCTTAAGTTTTGCGACAAAAATGTGGTCTAGATTTGTGAAAAACAACAATTCTCTAGCTAACTCGACGAGTTCTATCCGACTATGACAAAAAAAAATATTGCTCAAATTTCGAATTGCCCAATGGGGTGTGAGTTTTGATGAGAAGATCAACACCCAGATCCCACACTCACACTGCGGTGGCGGGATAACTTTTTAGTTGTTCCGTCCATCTCTGTTTTCTAGTTATATTTGACCATTTTAATTGACTATTGATAAATGTTATTAACTGATTTTTAAATTTATTTATAAACTTGATTAGTTAATAAATTACCATTTAAGTAATTAATCAAGAGAACTACGATATTAAAAACACAGAAGAAAACAATTTCAAACGATTAAACTATTCGAGTGACGAAAATTGAAATATTCGAATCTGAACAAAAAGGAGAAAGAAAACATTGATCATCATGTATGAGAGAGTTAGTAGACAACAATGTCTCAGAAAAAAAAAACTTCTCACGATCTGTACGAGAAATGAGAGTTTTCTTTGTCGTGTTCGATATATCAACACTGATTAATAGCAAATATTATAGAAAATTAAAAATAAATTCAACTCAACGTGTTTCGCATTACATTGAAATTGGTAGTCGTCTTTTCTCTCACATTACCCATATTCATGATGACTAGTTGATACGACGATAATCATGTCAAATATGTATTTATACTTATCGGTGTCATTTGTATGAGTTGCTTGAATGCAGCATTGGTCTATGTGCATTATCACTTAGTCAATTACTCGATACATAGTTCGCCTTTATTGACTCATTAAATCTATTGCTCATTGATGTATAAAGTGAACATAGTAAAAAATTCGATTGAGATACCCGGTTTAATTTTTTTTATGAACAAAATCATAATACAACAAAATTCAAAAACGATGACGGTCTGTAAATGGTCTGACCCAATTAGCTGTGCTTATTAGAAAACCAGGTATTAATTTGAAAAACTCAGCAACATTTCGTCGAAAATTTGGTGTATTTTGGCAGAGAACAATAAATAGAAAAGCCAACGCTATATCCGCAATCATGATTAAAATCCGCATACATCGCTGGAATGCCGACGAGAACTAATTGAAAGTTGAGCAATATGATGCGACGAACTATTATCAAATCTCGCCGCATTCGTAATTGGTGATTGCCATTGATACTTGATGAAATTCGATGTACATAACTCACTAAAAGGTAATACAAAACGATAAGAATAATATTTGGTAAAACGAATGTCAATATATTCATATAAGATATAAGATCAAATCTTGAGAGTGTGGGTGTGCCGGTGTGGATGTGGATGTGGGTATGTCGGTGTGGATGTGGATGTGGGTGTGTCGGTGTGGATGTGGATGTGGATGTGGATGTGGGTGTGTCGGTGTGGATGTGGATGTGGGTGTGTCGGTGTGGATGTGGATGTGG